>CAJQUW010006094.1:0-48014 GCA_907163375.1 Prostheceraeus crozeri | reverse complement strand
CTGTTTTTTCTAAGTATTTCTAATCAATTTCTAATATTTTAACATGGAATGTCATCGAGTCATTTCTGATCATGAGAATGCAACCGTGTGTACGGAACTACACACATTCAGATTTGGCAAGCTACCTATTGTCGGCAAACACCAACATTCTGGCCCACTTCATCCACATTGAACCACATCCTCACATACATCGCAGAAGCATGATAATATCACACACATGAACTGACCTGAAGACATATCATATCAAAACTAATCGCACTACACTAGGTGACATGCCACGCTCAATTATTAGTAATTTACACGTGACATTTCTGCAACATCTGTCGGCAGTCCTGTTATAAAGACTTTGCGTCTAATGTCTCTGCATGTATCAGAGGCTAAACAATGTGATAGGACCTCAATTTCATGCTCAGGGAAGACAGAACATGATGAGCGGTTCACCCGTGGTTCAAGTGGCAACGCAGACAACTGTAGACGACGAGTAAGCTCTAAACGCTCGCCCGCGCGTATTCATAGACATTCCCCATGTTTAAACAACATTAGATCACGTGATTTCCGACTCTTAGTGCAGCGCGTATGTACGCGGGTAGAAGAATAGAATGTCCTTAACCACGGATGCTTGGGTGTTCCGTAATTACGGGTGGCATGTCACTTAGTGTAGGCTTAGTACTTTTCAGTTGACGAGAGAAAGCATGGTTTTGCCAAAACTGCAATCTGCGTCCCATTGAATTTAATTGTGTTTTTCTTTGATTCTGTCTGACAAGAACAGGAACTAAATAGAACTCGGCAGACGCACAGATTAGTGACAGGCATAGCGTGTACATCATTCTGTGAAAGTCTCATTTTCGGCTTCGTTCCCTGCAGAAACTCGTTCTGGCTGCCGAACTATCATTTTATTGAATGCTAACTTGGTTTGCATAAGAATTTCTAGAAGCAAAAGTCACAACAATGATGCATTGATTTTTATTCACGTTTTTATGTCTGTTTCAAACTGAATTTGTCGTTCAATAACGTCGCACGTTAACCACGATGGAAATGTGACATGACCATGGTCATTAAAGAAATCGCCAAGAGAGAATGAATATTTTATTTCAATCTATAAACAAATGGGCGGCAGAAAAGCGAATGAGTACTACCTAATTAATAAAACTAAAAAAAAACAAATGATATACATATGGTTCACAGAACTGCACTAATTAATATTCATAAAAGAAAAAACACAGCTGCATTTTACATCGATCGATAGAAGGCGGTGGAAGCCGAAGGACACATAACAGACGAAATATTTTAGACTTTTTAGTTCATCAACTTAAAATACGATAAAATAGTCATAAAAACAGACTGCGTTTGACTAGCTCTTGGCTTCTAAATCAACTTCATAAATTTGCTCTAAAGATAGGTTTACAATAAAATTGTTATCACACTGATGGTATATGTATGGCAATGATACATGTTGCTTCAAAAGACACGGTACACATCAAAGCACACTACACATCCGAGAATCGATCAATCAATAATAATGAATAATTTCAAATACAGAGCGAGGTAAAATTTTGGTGAGACATGCAGAGATGGAGTATCCAACTTAACGAGATAGGCTACCTGATAGTGATAGGACCTTCCTACCTTAACGAGATAGGAATTGTATAGAGCTTCTTTATTGCCATGAAGCTGTTCCTGGAGATTAAGAATCCATCAAGACGTTTATGCACTTGATTTAAACAACCACAGATATAAGACGTCAGTTTTATGAGATATGTATTGGGTATTGGGGCACAAGATCAGTGGCGTATGCAGAAATTCCTCCATAGTACACAAATTGCTCTTCAGTTTTTCAGTTTTCACTTCAGTTTATTTTTTCAGCTCATTATTTCGTATTCGTATTTAGTTATTTCAGTATCGCATTATTTCAGTTTTCACTCGTAACAATGCCCTATTATGTAGAAGTTAATTATTGCTAATTGAAGTGAATTGAAATAATTTGATTTATCCGATACTGACTTATGCTGATTGTGATGTATTTATATTTAAATTAAAAAGACAAATTTTATTCTATCTTTCGATGCACGTATGATTTGTTTTTGCTTTTCTAATTAGAAACACAAAAGCAAATTATCTATGCGTCGAAAGACACATCTAAATTTGCTTTTTTAGTGAAAATGTTATCTGAATTTTTCCTTACAAATTCCGTTCATATTGCTAGAAATTGATTTCCTTTTCTGATAGTATCTTCCGTATTCAAAATATTGTGCAAAAAATCAAAGAAAACTGCCATGCGAAAAAATTTTGGTATTTTTATACAAGTCCAAATTATAATTCAAATCTGCAGGTTACAGATGAAACAGAAATGGGCTTGGTATACAAGAGGTGTCCAGTCTATTGTAGAATCTGTCCCTACTAAAGAAATCAGATCGTCGTCTGCTCCACATGGCAAAGATATCGAACATTTGGTTGCGATTGATCTGAATGTCTCTGTTTATACAAAGATGGGCGGATCCATTTAATCGATCTTCTCCCGCTGGGTCGCAAATAATTTTTGAGATGTTTTAGAGCAGTGAAAGAACATTCTCTTGTAGCGTTCGTACCTGGGATTGTTGGAAATACCTAAGACCAATTCCTGAGGGAGGCATGACCCGACGGCCTTCCCCTAAATACGCCACTGCATACGATGAAACTCTGTTCACAAGAATGTGCTTTTCGCTCCAACGTGCACATGAAAGAGCGCAATATTTTAATATACCGAAAATTCGTTTAAGAAATTCTGGACAAATCCTGACAAGTTTGTTGCCTTCAATAAATACCCGTGCCACGAAAGAGGTCCATTCGAAGACCAAGATGAAGCCGTATTTCTTATTGCTGACATTAAAGTTGTTCATGCTTTCTTTTAGAATGTAGACATCATAAGTGACAATAGCATATCTTTCTGTTCACTGTTAATGTTGACTCATCCAGAAAGACTATAATACTGAATTGCTCGTAAACGGCCTAGTCAAAACATTGATGGACCAAAGAAAAATTATCAAAGTCGAACATGCCACAAACAAATCATATGTACAGTACACGGTCTAAAATGACATGCAAAATTGCAAGCATTACATCAGGGGTTCCTAACATTTTTTCTTCAACGATGGCCTCATGCGACCATTCATAATTTCGTCGGCAATAAATCTGAACCCAGCCTATATAGTTTTCATTGCAATTTTTCATTTTTACTAATAAGATATGATGCCACAATCTACAACAATATTGGATAGAATTTTTCAAAACACCAAACTACATGTATGTAAATAAAAATGTTTAAATGATGCTTTAATATTTAGATAGAGAAGCATAGATGCATCTGCATGTACAGTCCGTTCCATAAATAGATAGAAATTGGTTGAAACAGCAACATTTTATAGCAAACAGCAAGTTTTTTTAAGTACAATTGTATGTAATTGATGGCTTTGTACGGGAAGCTCATTAACATTGAGGCAAAAAAGCAAGTAAGGCAACTCCCTCTAGTAGGCCGAATATTTTAATGCAATAGTGACGGTAAAATATATGTACAGGCCAATGTTTCGACAGTCACTGTCAGCGTAGGCGCATTAAAAGTGACGCCTTTATTTGTTTTCTATATCATATTAAATAATTTTCTTTGTTATGTATTGGCCCAGTTAAGGGCCTAGTCCTTAAAAGGATCGATGGGTGCGTACCGTAGTAGCCAGATTCGTCTCCTCTAAGTTATATTACCTTTCCGATGCGATTAGGCATATTGCCGACCAAATTTCTGAAAATCTGTTGATTAATCTGATTCCGTTCCTGCCTCACTAAGGATTCCAACCGATTAAAATCATTGCCAGGACAAATTCGTCGACGAACTCGTCGTTTCAAGATAGGCCACACATGCTCGATTGGATTCAAGTCAGGAGACCTTGCCGGCCAGTCCAAGGTTCGTATTCCTGCCTGTCTTTTATACAATTGAGTTGCCCTGACACGATGGCATGGACGATTGTCATCCATGAGAATGCAGTCAGATGATGGATCACCTAAACTGATTGCTAAAGGATAAACATGTTCTTCGAGCACTCGAATGTAGCGTTCAG
The DNA here is from genome assembly GCA_907163375.1 of Prostheceraeus crozeri. Classification (NCBI taxonomy): domain Eukaryota; kingdom Metazoa; phylum Platyhelminthes; order Polycladida; family Euryleptidae; genus Prostheceraeus; species Prostheceraeus crozeri. The sequence continues at coordinate 43,929 of CAJQUW010006094.1, read as the reverse complement.
AGTTCATGTTTCTCTCATAACATGCAGTGAACTGCGACCATCACTCCAAATGCCTCCCCAGATGAGCAATTTCCTGCAATCGTCCTGACTCATGGATATAAAAAACCGATCAGGAATGTTTTGAGCAGACTTCAGCCACAGGCGTAGATAGCCATCTTTGAATTTTAATCGGACAGCTGCCTCATCTGACCAAACAACACGTGACCATTGATTCCGCCTGTGGCAACGTTTCATTGACCACTGCAGTCTCAGTCTATTGCATCGCTCGGACTCAATTGCGGCTGGAGTAGTTCAACTCCTTAAGTCGTCTCCAAACAGTTGTCCTGGATAGATTTTAAAGCTCAGAAAGCTCAGATAAGGAGGTAGAGGGATCACTATCGACCACACTGGTGATGTAGCGATTTGACCTGCGAGAAGTCAGCCTTGGTCGGCCAGAAGGCCTTCCATCAGGCCGCTGACAGCTTCTTCGCAACCAAAAGTAAATAGTGCATTTATGGACCTTTAATTGTGCAACTGGCCGGGCATTTCAGATCAAAGCCTCAGCTTGACCCCTGAGATAACCTTTCTGGTAAGCTTTCAGGACAGCAGTTCGCATGTTACTGAGAGACACAAAACCATAGAAATAAACTGTTTATCTGAAGTTTGCTAGAATGAAAATTGACTCAAGGTCGCGGCACATCCGGGGAAACTAAGTTGGGGCATGAAGAACCAATTAAAACCTTCGATTTACTCATGTGACTGATTCTAACCCAATGATACAGACGTTGGCAGGTGCATCTAAGTGACAATGCGTGCGATTTATGTGCCGTTATTGTGCATTGCATGAAGCTTAATTTCCATTCTAGAGGTTTTATTGTTGTCAATTTCTATGCAAAAAACAGATGAAATGAATGAATTCGATGTCTTTCGATTACACAGCATTGTTCTCGTCTGTCTAGACAAGCAGTCTAGACAATTCACAGACAGACACCGATCAGCAGCTGCATAATAAAGAAATCCATCGGTGTGAGAAAATGTGTGACCTGTCAGGCATGCATGCGTGAGAGTGATGATGAGTCATGGTTTCTGGTCGGCGATGAAGATGAGAATTGAATTCCAAACAAATTGCAAAATATTGAAACATTATTTAGTCACAGGAGTAATTTCAGAACATGAGCTCTCTAAACATATAAAGTTTGTTGAATTTGGAAATGACTTTCTATGCGTAATTTACGTTTAACCACTTAAATTCTTTATGAAACAATCGTACAGTCAATATGCAGCCTACGTACTTTTTTGCCAAACCACTAACTCCAACATCATTATCTGGCATAAGAAAACGAAAACTCAACACAGGAAATTTAATCACTGAGGTTTGTAGTTGGATTTTACGTGAATCTGAAGACAAAGCTGGATTTCATTCGTGTGTAAAACCAATGTTATGATTCATGAAGTCTTAGTTTAAAATGCATCGGGTTTGCGTCATATACGATATTGGTCTAATATTTATCATCATTAAGATTATCATTTTGTGCATGTAGACATTATCACAAATGCCCTCCAATCAAGTATTTGCAGTCTTCTCTTCAGATGGGTCTAACTCATTTACCCCATATGTCTTCATTGCATTGTCTCAGTCAGGGATTGCTGCAGTTGGCTACGATTCACGCAGTCTTCCTGTGCTAGCAAACTCCACAAGAGTCTCCAACTTTACAAAATGAAATAGGTACTTATGGGTTATCTCCACCCCCAGGGTTTTCGAAATTGTCCAGCATCTGTAAAAAAGTATCAATCGCCACCAAACTTCAGGTACACGTAATTAAGTATGTGTTCTACCCACATGCAAAATTTCACGCAGATCGGATGAGTACTTTTTGCATTAGAGACGATAGCGTAAAGTGTAGCGATGTCAGCTGCTTGATCTGACCTCGTCTGTTCGACGCATTATTGCCACTCGTGTGTGTATTGTTCTCTCTCCCTCTTCGTCTCATTCATTGTCATTTCAAATCTTCCCACGACCACTACCTTGCCGCACTTTTTTTAAGCTAAGCACACTAATGGAATGGAAGAATTTTGCTCGGGGGGTCGTCTCATTCATTGTCAAATCTTCCCACGACCACTACCTTGCCACATCTTAATTAAGTTGAAAATGTTAGTGTAAGGGATATGGCTTGGTCTACGTCACCTCAGTGGTCGGGAAATGACTTTGTTAACTTTAAGTGCTTTCTGCTCTGACAATGAGGTCAGAAGAAGTCAGATCAAGTTGCAGCAACATTTCACTTCAAGTTATCGCCCCTAATTCAGAAAGTACTTGTCCAATTTGGACAAGTTTTGGCATGCGGGTAGAAAATATCCTCTCTCACGTGCACTTAAAGTTTTGAAACAATTGATTCATTTCTACGGATTTTACACAAACGTGAAAACGTGGGGGTGGGGGAGATAACACGTAAGTACCATGAAATAATAGGCTGAATAAAAATCAAAACCACTCATCCGCGTTCCACTGTCAAAATTCCAGCATTAAAATGCAAAATCATTAGTTTGAGATACATGTATTTACATAATTCAATTATTACATGATCCAAATGTGATAAAAAGCAATTTGATCACTCTTTACTGTTCGAAAGGCGTTGAAATCGAAATTGATTCGAATTTTCTTCTTTACTATCACAACCAGCAAGATTCGACTGAAAAGCAAAATGGAAGTCTTTACTAATGGTTTAAACATTCGTCACAAACATAGAGTAGGCATATTAGGTAGAGTGGTAACTTCGCATCTATTAAATTCCCAATGTGTATACACTTTCGATTTTATTAGATGAACTCGAGGGGATGTAGTTGGTAAAATTGCTACCAAATGTGAGATATGCAAATTTTGCAGTTTTGAAGAAATTGTCACGGAATTGAATGATCATGATAGTAATGCAGAAAGAATGATGGCATTTCACAGATTCTCAGTGTCATGACAGCCTTGGACAGTTAATGTTTGTTAAATTAGCAATGCGATGGGTTCCTATTACTTTCATGCTCAACCTCAAGAGCATTTTTTAAGCATGATCATATCACAGGCAACCTGCTACTGGCAGAGCAAAATCATCTAATCAAAGACAATGATTTCAATCAACTTTGAAAGATGCAAATAGGTCCACATCGCTATTCAGATTCATGAAGAATGAAACAAATGTAGGGGATCATAAAATCATGCAGGTGAAATTGAATTAAAAAACGTGAAATTTCAGCCAAGAAAGCACGAATAATATCGCGACTTTTTCGTGAAGACTTTCATTATAATACAATTCTTGAAATTCCCTTGATAATCAGTCTAATTTCCACTGAGTGAGGATGCTTATTAGCAAATATTCAGTCCTTTTGATATCCAACGTGTTTCATATTACTTGTATGGGGACGTCATCTCAGTAGTATGCAAATTTGCAAAATTTTGACTTTTTTTAAGCTTCTCAAATAATTTTTTGGAGCATGGGGACGTAATCTCCGCAAAAAACTGAATATTTTGATATAAGAATTTTCACTGTATACAGATACTTTTTTGAGTCGACACTCTACCTATGTATCCCTACTCTATGATCACAACAATTTCAAAAGCATTATCGCTGAATTTTCCAGTAATTCATCATAATTGATGTGCTCATTAATATAAAAGCTTTCGTCTATCAAACAGGCGTACGGATAATTAATTTACTGAAAATCCAATCACACAGTAAATAAAACATCCCCCTTGGGCGTTCTGGCCACACATGCAGTCAGATGATATCTGAACTGTACTTTGAAAACAGTGTTTAGATGAAGTGATTTTAGTTACATTTAATTGCAATTTCGACAGTTGGAGATGGAAGCGATGAAGTACATTTGAAAAATAAGCAACTTTTGTTGAGATTGTCACAGAAGCGTTAGCTTTTTCCATACAGACTGATTTAATTGGCGTGAAATTTGATCTTACACATGTTGTGATTCTGGTGTCGGCAAATTTTTCATCTCAGTCAAATTTCATGTGAACAAAAACTGTTCAACTTCTTCGATCATCAACAATAACAAATCACAGATTTATTTAACTGTCACATTCAAATGAGAAAATTGGAATGTTTCTTGGCAGCGATTATGATTGATGTCGATGTCGATGACTTCTTCAAACTTTCGATTTTTCTGAATAATGAAACTTGTGAAGAATATTTGATGCTCTTGTTTTCTATCAACATCTTCTACCAATCCTGCAGTAATACTTTCTGCTATTTGGTCTATTTTAATTTACGACTGGTTCGTAAATGCTTCATTTTGTATTAGATTCGCTGCTTGATAATAGGGATTAGGTTTATGACCTCAGGAAAAAAAGTTCTTCGAATCTCAGGCGGGAAATGTAGCCTTTATCAATCGTCCCTGTACTTAAATCCTGTGCCCGGGAAAGCACCAATTTTCATGATCAAGAAATCAATAGATTCTATATTTTTTATCGCAATTTTCGGATCAGAAAACAATAATGGAATTTTGTCAACAATCTATTGATACCTACAACTTCCCGTGTCATCGCTGTCCGTGATGACTATCTACGTTATTCAAGACGAATTCAAAATAAACTTTTTAATAGGTTTTGTAGACTTCTACGTAAATTTCTACTCAAGCTCATGAAAGCAGAAGATTACAGAGGACTTTGAACACTTTGATGTAAAACTAATCATTACAGTCTTGGACCTGCCATCTTGCAAATGGAAAATCAGTGAAGTAAGAATATCCAGTAGCTAGCCGCAGCCTGTGGGAATTCTATAAATCAAAGTCCATAAACCGACAACAAACCTCATTTAAATATTGTGCTAGACGTCTGATAATTTCGCCTCTGATGATGATTCAGAATAAGAGGAGCATTTCGTCTCTATCAACCATAGACCACATTTCAAGCAGAAAAAATCTTGTCAGCACACCAAATTAGTCCATCACTAGAAATGAACAAATTTCACTGATTTTTAGAGATGATCGAAATGTAGTGTGCTGACCAGATTTTTTCTGCTTGAATTTGTCCTTATAGAGTCGATATGAAATGCCCCCTTGCCCTGAAGCTTCTGTAGGCCTGCCTCAAAGATTGCATGTGATCGGGTGGTTCAAAAGTTACAGGAGTTGGCCATTTGAGGGGCCTCATTAAAAGAAGTCTGAGGAGCACTGTCAAAAGATCGGATGGTATGCTGATGCACAAAGCAATATTTTCTGATTTATCAGACATCCTGTCTGAGGTTTTCTTCCTTACGTCATGGCCTACTTTTTGCAAGAGCTTGTGCTTTAGCATATGTAGTCTAATTCACTGTTCTAGTGAGCCACGTGTTGTGTGCCCAGGAGTCCTGACGAAGGACAGTCTGAAAAGTATGTCTTTTAGCCCTGTAAGAAATAGGTTCAAGAACCTGCTAATGGGTCATTTACAATTCTGCTTTAAATCAGTAAGTTAGTCAATTGTGAAGTGTATCACAAAACAATCGACCAAAAATTCGACCGAGTCCTATTTGAGCAACATGCAAACATGCAGCACGTAGAATAATTATTACACAACCGATGCTTTTGGCCACTATCAGTGAGAGTGCAGCATCTCAAACACCCTGCAATGTCACTCTCAAGTATTAGCGAGCGGGAGACGGTTATAAATCAAAAGAGAACAGTTGAAATAATTTTCGAACCGATTCGAACTTTTCTCGCATTGCAGTTTCGAATCGAATCTCGAAACTTTGCAGGTCCCTAAACAATATTTTTCACACGTCATAGCCTTGTAACTATACTTGTTCTGACTAAATCAACATCATTCCGCTCCGTTCTACCCCTTTTCTCCACTATTCTCCGATCCGTTCCAAATCCTCCACCAGTAAAGTACACCACACTGCTCGAGATCCCTGGTAGTAGCACAGCCGTAAAACACAAATACATAATACATACCTTGCAAAGTTGGAAATTTAGAGTAATGGATAAAGAATTATGGAGTACAAAATAGTCAAAAGGTAGTGGAATAGATAGCACATCTCATAGTCGACGTCATAAAGTCTTGATTTGCTCTGAAAATCCATTTTCATCGACATTTTCGGGATCTACGATTACAGATTTTCTGTACATGTTTCAGACAATTTTCACAACAAAAATACTACGCGTAGTTCAATTGGAAGCAGATATTTACTTATTGCATGCCATTCGGGGAAGAAAATATTTGAAATGGACAGACATTCTTCTTATTTTGAAGTTGCGCAGTTTGTTAAAACTAAACATTGACAATGTATATCTTTTTGTCAGACTGTCAGAATGCTGATATGAAGAATTGCAATTTCACATCAACTGCTATTGCAGATTTCGTAAAATCTTTGTAAGTGCTTGCATAAATTAAGTTTCGTGAGTGCAAACCTCTGCGATCTGGAAAAATGCATCATTATTTATTAGCATAAACATTCATCACAGGCCACAAAAGGGTGAAACCTCAGATGATTATCAGGATTTTGGTTGCGTTTAACGAAATAACTGCATAATTCATCTATTCTACTCATTCGTGACTCAGTTAAAGAGGATTCTTCACGATGAAGTTGAAGTCGTGCGTCGTGATCTAGTTGAAGAGGATTGTTCATGGTCTAGTTGAACTTGCGAGCAAATTAAAGAGGATTGTTCAAAACAGCAGTCTTTTTAGGTTAGTGGTCCTTTAAGAAGACATGAATAGCGATAGTAGCGAATACTTGGCAGCAGCCTACGCAACACCACCCCTTCCGCAGCGCGGGATTATAGCCCATAGTGCATGCTTTTGTAATTGAATGATCCTAATCGATGAATATGTATTCAGAATACATTGCATGTTTGCCCTGTTTGAACGAGGATGTGAGTTCTAACTTAAAGCTGCTCTATTATATGAACATATTTCTACACATACTGCAGTGTATTTTGGTGCACAGCAGGAATTCAGTCCGGTAGTCCCTCGCATCATGGCTCTATACAAGAGAAAGTACTAATGTGATATGATAGTTCCACGACAATTCAATGAATAATTTCAGAAATTCATCAAATTCCAAGTATTTCGGGTCAAGCAAATGCGACATTATAAAGTGACACCTTATTTACGCTGTGGCATGGAGAGTTTCACATACGACATCTGATGAGATAATCACTTGCACTTAGTATCAATCCAGGGATATTATCAGATTCTTCATATTAGCATATTCTTCCAAGTCTTACTTAATTGCGGTGTTGTTGTTCAGCATACCGTGCAAATTAACGTCACGTCAGTTACCTAAGGTGTGAATGCTAATCTGAATATCAACTGGTGCGGGGAATGTACGGATCTAGAAGCGGATACATTTGGTTTAAGTGCATGAACACTTCCTTAGCATTCACATTTGTCGATAAGCAGAGATAGAAGTGGCCCGGTCCGGCCCTGAATTATGTAAAACCTGAGCCGAGATGCACATTAAGGCTTGCGACACTTCTTAGCATTGTCATTGAGCAGCAAGAAGATATTAAATTGGTGCAGCAGCGGAAAATGACAGCAAATAAAATATGTAAAGTAAAAAAAACGCGGCCATGAATTTTTATTACCTATCTCTTGGTGCGTTTGATCAACTGACTGAAATATCGACTGTCTGCCGAGTTCATCTTGTCACAAGGTATGTAAGAATTTCACCAACACTCGCCGCTCACAACTAGGGTTGTCGATCAGCTAGGGAGCCAGGGTGTGCCCGTGAGTGGTGAGACCGACATTATGCGGAAGCGGAACTACAGTCATATTTCTTGAATTAAATGAATTCGCCTAAGTTTTCATTGAATAGTATTACAAATAAACAATTTAACCAAAATCTTCGCCACTGATAGGAACAGGCAATTGATTTGGGTTTCTTAGTCATATTTAATTCATAGCAGACTGTTGGCATGATTCTCTTTTAGTCTCAACAATAGTTCACTCTCTTTCTTTAAATTAATATGGAAACTGAATCGGGATTTTTAAAAATTTTTTCATTATTTAAATTCTCGCCGCAATTAATGCAATTCATAATTTGCATTATTTTTGTAACCACCAGACATTTTCCTTTTCTGGATTATTTTCAGTGGTGATCAGATTAGTGACAGGTGCAGTTAAACTTTCATATGCCAGGTTAAAAAATGAACAGCCAAAACATATTTTTGCCACATATTCAAATGCATATGGCTGGGCAAATGAGTCGTGCAAAAAGAAACAGGTGTTTGCTCATGTATCTGATCAATTTTAAACTTGAATGTTAATCAATGCTTGAATGCCAGAAAATGAAAGCGGACATGAGCACCGGCCGAAGTGACGCAGGGGCTTCAACATCGAAATTCAAATTCCAGGAAGTAGGAATTCAAAGACTTCTACAGTTTCGTTATCGCTCGGCCAACGCTCATGACTCCATAGAAGCTTGCGATGACCAGATTTGAAACCAGGCCGGATTTTTTTGTCTGGGATTATGACCGAAGTTTTCGGTAAAAATGAGATTTTCTATGTTTTCATTGAGTATATAGGTCAATAATTGAGTGTGGTTCATGTACTTTGAGCTCTTCCAATTTGCCGAAATCAATACTGTCTTGATGGTGCAGAAAATCATAGCGTTAATTTTGACAGATAAATAGACTTTGATTTATTCTGTCGCTTAAATATCGTGTCGTGAAGAATTCAAACTCTCGATTATGTAGATCAGTCAGCTTACAGACGCACATCAACACTTAAGAAGATAATGGCGCGGCATCAAATCTAAAACAATTATACCATCCAACTTAAGGCAATTAGCAAGCCACGTATATAATATTTCTCTTTCCCTGAAGATTATTTTTTATTTCAAGCCGAAAAGTTGGATGTAAAATGAAGATAGAAAATGAAAAATGTCTGAATTTCAGACGCATTAAAGTTCTTGAAATATTATGCATGGTCATTCTTAAGACAGTGAAGTTTTCGCTTTTAAGAGTGGCCTGCAGTTTCTTCTTTCACTAACCGAAACATTTGCCAGTCTGAAAGTCTCCGTGTTGATATACATGTATAAAGCGACAGTCACACTGAAATTGGTGCGTCAATCGACGCTCCGTCGTCTGTCTGACTGGCTTCCATATGGAGGCAGCTGTGGTTGGCCATGAGATAACGAGATGACAGCGTCCACGTTGGAATGCAGGTGTCTCAAGAAAAAGTTTGAATTCTGTTTATACTCACTGTGTTTGAGGGCAGGAGCGACGGCGGTATCAACTCTCCCTGTTAGGGAATTCTCCGGGGAGTAGAAATATCTTGTCTCGAGGTTCTGATCGCTTGCGAAGCTTATCTGTAAACATAAATAAAGTTGATACTGAAATGAGTCAAAGCTGGAGAGATAGCATATTCTGTCAGTCTTCTTACAAATGTACGTGTACTTCATTACAGTTTGCAGATGCGAGTACATGAATATCTACGATCAGAGTAATTTTACTCAATATATGATTAGCTGGAGTATCAAACCAATGTTGTAGAAATCAAATGAAAAACAAGCGAAGAAATGTTAAGTACCATATAGCAGTGATCTTCACACTTTTTGATTGGCGTACCACATTCAAAAATAAACATCCCAAAGCGTACCAGCAGTTTTATCTGAAAGAATGACAATGGGTATAGACACCTAATAAAAGCAAATTTTAACAGTACAGTGTGCGACAGCAAGTTGGAAACTTAGCATAAATCTACGGACACGCATATTTTCCAACACCAAAAAATTGTTTACTATTAGGAAATATCGACAAATCTATAATCATCTGAAAGAGAATTTTCGGATCTATCATTTGAATGTTGTTGAATTAATTGTTTTTGAAATTGGTGGTTCCTAGAGGCCCACAAACCCGAAAGCCCCAAATTTTCTTTGACTTGTTTTGACAAGCACATAAATCAATTTGAAACATCGCCACATTTTCTATCTATACTACTTTCAAAATATTGCCTATAAACTTCGAGAAAACACTTTCAAACTTTATATTTTCTGAAAGCCAATCTTGTGACGGTTTTGAATATCACAAGGAGAATGTTTCAAATTGATCTATGTGCTTGCCAAAACAAGTCAAAGAAAATTTGGGGCTTTCGGGTTTATGGGCCTCTAGGAACCACCAATTTCAAACACAATTAATTCAACAACATTCAAATGATAGATCCGAAAATTCTCTTTCAGATGATTATAAATTTGTCGATATTTCCTAATAGCAAAAAAATTTAGAAGGTGTTGAAAAATGTACGTGTCCGTAGATCTATGTCAAGTTTCCAACTTACTGTCGCGCACTGTAAATACCATATTTAAGCAAGACAGAAAATTTCTTATTTTTTCACATGTCACATGAGATTACAAATTACATGCCTTTTCAGGTTTTTAGTACATCTGATTTTAGCTACCTCTGCGAGACAGGCTTCTCACACTATGATGATGTGAAAGCAAAACAGAGAAACAGACTTCTTGCGGAGCCTTCGCTCCGGCTGAAGCTCACCGCGATACAACCGCGGCTCAACAAACTCTGTGCTGCTAAGCAAAGTGGTCACTGACTATTCACCTGGATGTACCGTTGCTAGAATATGTTTAAATGTAGTTTTAATATGCCATGTTAGAAATCATGTAATTGGCAATCTCATGTGACTGTGAGAAAATAAGAAATTATCTGTCTTGCTTAAATATGACGTATAGCACATGCATATAAACTTCATGTGATATTCATTTTCGTTTTCTCGCGTTTCTTGTATAATATTATAGCTGATACAGTATTCCGAATACTATGCTGATTTCTCAGGTGACTCATTTTCTAGACGGTACGCGCACTATCTGGAAATGCTTGGCGTATCACCAAATTGTACGCGTACCACACATTGAAGACCACTGCCATATAACATTAGTTGTAGTGCTTAGCAAGGATGCGGAGTCCTATCATGTTCATGTCTTATCATCACTCTCGATAGTAAGCAAAACTTCACTAGAAAAAAGTGCTTCAGCAATAATGTGAAATGGCGAATGGATGATGAAACTTGTGGTTGATGGCTTACTATGCAACTGCACTATCTGGGCAAGCTGCATTCTGACTTCTCAGTGCACCTATACCGTACATGTAGGCCTATGATTTGAATTAAAAAAATATTGGACCTACGAAATACATTCCGTATACTCGTATTCAGTGATTTACGAGCCAGCCTTGTCAGCACTATCTTTAATTCAGTGAAAGTGTGATTTAATTTTGTCAAGTTAGATTTGCAACCTACCATAGGTCGTCATAGACCCACTTGAGCCTATGTCTAGCTTGTACTGCTGTCAATCTTGTCAATATTTTTCTATACGGAAGCGCATCAACTATGCACAAATTTACATCATTTGGCCATATTATCGTTTGATAAAAGCAACCAATAAAGCCATGTAAATGTATTTATAACAGATTTACAGTAGAAATGAAAGTCACTGAAGCGTTCCATCATTCGCTCGTCGAGATTAGGGATCACTGATTAAATACTTCAAACTGGAGAACAGGTGTTCGGATCTAGATATCGGCCGGAGCACAATCATTTGATAGGACTTCAACTCCAAATCCCTTTTGTATAGCAATAGCATAATTAATGTATTTCCTGTGATAGTAATTGTAGAGTGTCATTGCACAGGAAGTTACGCGTTTGTTTCCATTTTTCTTGTATACAATAAATTGTTATCTATCGGTTGCATGTTGTTTCTGCAACATGAATTTTCTTTTTATTTCCACGACGAACATTGTCATTTTCTATTCCAAGAATGAAGAAGGTTGGTGGCACAAATCCGTCAAGACGCGCAGTTATCTTCCGTTGCTGAAATTAATAGTATATACAAGATATGCGAGTATCAGGAATATGCTTTTGTGGAATATATGTTGGCAGCATACCATATGTAGGCCTAACGTTTTCATTTTTACGGGCATTAGTCAAGGCTGATCAATTCTAATTCGTTGCCTCGAAAACTCTGCATTGAGTTCCTTTTGGAACTGGTTAACCCAGTAGTCACAACAACAAGCAGTTCAGAATCTACGGATTAGTAAACGTCGTCAGTGCTCAATAGGACTGCTTCAATTGATGAGCCCCATTCAAATTGCTGTGAACGCTTAGTTGATTTTCATCATCTAGGATTTTCTTTGAATAATCACAAAGGCCTGCATGTATTGATTTCAAAGATTACTAATGCTAATTGATTGAAAATTAAGTCAACAATTGCATCAATTAATCACAGCTAATATTTCTTTAATTTTTCTATCAACAACGATTGCAATTGAAATGTGATTGATTAATTTATTGGCCTGTAATAAATTTTTGCTATACTTATGAATAGCACAAAAGAGCTCAAATTATTTGCTGATTTGATAGATTTATTATGATGTAGATTCTAAACAGGTGATATTACTTTAGGTCATTATGTTTGTTAAAAACGCTATTTAAAGAATGTTGCAAAATACACGACATACGTCCGTATATTAAGAATGCACAAGTCTAGTTAAAGTCAATCATTTGCCCAGAATTGGATGGATAGATCGAACTCGTTACTAGAATAAAAAATTCATTTGTGGAATTTCAACGTGACATTTCTGGTGATGATGGAAATATTTAGATCAGTTGTAATTTGATCCTGTTCAGAGACATGGGCAAGACTGACATTCTACAGATCTCCATTTTCATAGATAGCATTTCAGGGTTTGCCTCTGAAGTTGGCATTCAGAGTGTTGGAAGCAGAATTTTCGAATCAATGCAATTATAACTCACATTTGGTTACCTCTTGTGAAAATGTTGCAAATTTAAATTTAAAATGTGAAACACAAAGAATTCAATAGCCGCAGAGATCAATTTGTGGAGCGCTTTGGCACTTGGTTAGGTCATTTAGTTAGGTTCATTTTACCTTGGAAAATATTTAGATTTCGGCTTTAAAAGGGGGAGTGCTCAATTCTTAATGAAAAATCAATATAATATGCTCAAGTTTATAAGTTTGAAATTTCAATGAAAAATAAACCTGTAGCATTTTAAGAAAGTCAGGTGTGTTTCATTTTAATCTAAATATGATAAAATAAAATTTCGTGTGAACTTCCGCCGATGAGTGCTAGGATGGTCCTAGGATGCATTTGAGTAGGATGTGTTGTATTATGAATAATAACAAAGTCATAATCAGACTATGCGTGCAGATTCCTCTAAAATGTCTGCAGACATTGGCGACGTTTTAGCATATCATAGATGTTTTGATTTATTCTTTAAACATAAAAAACATAACCTATATATACATATAAATTTATATGAAGAGATGTCATCTGAAAAAATGAATGATGTCCGGACATCAGAGAAATGTACCGACAAAAATGTCGAAATGTTTTATAATTGGAAATCATGTGTATTAGTAGGTTATTAAACACACGATATAAAGCAGATTACACTGTAAACCGTAGACCGACATTTATCCAACAAAATTACTGACAAATCAACCGACGATTGTCACCTCCAATATCCTGCGATATCCGACGAATTTGTAGGTTCTCCACCGACATCGAAACAGATGCTTTGTGTGCAAATTAACTAAACAAAAGCTGTTGAATATTGATTGATTTTTTCGATTAGTGATTGCTTGACTTTTGGGCAATCTGTATTATTGTGTGGCAAAACCATGATTTATTTTGACATAATTTAATTAATTACCTACATTTTTGATAAAATTTAAGCTATAATTCATTGCTATTTATTTTGTCGCTTTTCGTCAGATATTGTAGGTGTTCAGTGACAACCATCCTACAAGAACTAGCGATGACCGTCAAAATAGATTTTGTAGGATAAATGTCTGTCAGTTGTCAGTCAACTGTTTACATTGTATACAATGGAAATGACATTCATATTTAACAGTGCAATATTTGACACAAAAAGAGTAATAATAATGAAGTAGGCTAATGGAGAAAAGTAATTTTATCAGAAAAAATGAATTCGATTAATTACATAGATGAACGCAAGACAACATTATGAAATGTAAAACGCATTGAGCTTACAAAAAGTATAAAATCCATCCAATAAGCGTAGAAAATAATGTTTCGTATTCAACATTGGCTTCGCTTAACAATGAAATTGTCAATGACATCATCTCAATTGCTCAATTCATTAAAATAGTGACGAAGTGTCACTCAAATCGCTTCAAAAAGATTACTTCCCCTCCTTGCAGTGAAAAAGGAGCTGATGGCATGATATACGATATTATACGATGAAATGGTAGTATATATACGATTGCGGTTCACTTTCACCGAAACGCAGACATCATGGCTTTCAGTCATTTCATCGACAGGCGTTTCATCAATGTCTATGTCCAGAGACAGAAGACATCGGAGTCTGATAAAGCTCAAAGACATCATAGCTTGATGCATATGAATAATTGAGTTAATTTATGTCCACAACTATCTATGGATGCATGATGCTCTTGAGCGAATATCATCCAGCTGTCAACAGCCACCTGTTGAGAAGTCTCTATTTATAGCTACACCCGATGTGATGGAAAAAGGACATGATCAAGTAGTAAAGCCGTGAAAAGCGTAGACTTTCAGTTCAACTCTTTGTATGTAATAGTTTTGTCTGAATACCATATAAATACGCTTATAAAATCGCATGCTTAACTGGACCTTAATAACAACGACCGTTTCTAAGTCAAGGACTCTGTGCGACAAAAGCAATTTCTCAAATAAGACGGGAAAGGAATTGCACCGGTATGGCCGGTCCGATTTTCCATACCAGATCGGACCTGACCGGCGACCAGCACCGGTACACCGGCGACCGGTTGCATCTCTTGTGGCACCCTGTGTCGCGGAACACCGGCTGAGAATCCTTGGTTTAAGCCAGGGATGCGGAGTCCTATCACTTCGATAGGACTCCGACTCCGGGTGGCAAGTATATGTAGCCTAGTTTGTTTAAAAAAACTGGTAACCTACATCATAGATCATTATAGGCTTACCTGAACCTATTTTTAGTGATTATTGCTGTGCCAATTATCAATCATTTTCGATGAAAGTTTATCAAATGTCGCTATAAGTTGGATACATGCGACTCGGCTCATCCCATCTTGTTGATGTGTGCTTCACATGGTTTTTCTCGAGTCTCTACCAGGCAGGAAAACCCCCATCCTTCTCCAAAAAATATGAGTACACTTTCTTCGATTTTGATATGCGCTTTAGAGGAGAAATCACACACGATTAACGGGAGGGTAAGAGGTAATGTTCTCAAACAAACTAGTATTTCATTTTTGTCTCTGATGTGACCTTTGATGCGTAGGTGTGATCGAGGCTAGGAAGGATTGTCTTCTCTACTAAATCACCGAGTGAAAAGCCCATCCTTTTCTCGCTATCACGGTTCATTCCCTCAACTATTACAAGCTTTGCATGCACTGCTGTCGCTGTTCTTTTGTTTGACGGAAAAAGTTGACATCAAGACAGTGACAGCCGTGCACGTGGATAAATAATTTGTATTTATTATATTTCGGGTCTAGTAATAGGCCGGAGTCCGAAGTCCTATCATTTGATAGGATTGGTAGGACTCCGACTCCGCATCCCTGGTTTAAACCTCTTTGCTGTGTCAAGGAAAAGGGAATGCTCTTTCCAAAGATATTTGGAGTGGAGGCGAGCCTTTTGACAAAGATAGATCAATAAGTCAAAATAGGAGGAATGGAACAGAACTCCTCGGAACCTAATTCCTTAAACTAAGCGTGTAGTGCAAGACACTCCTGGCATTCAGGACTCACTCTTTTCCTTTTTCTTTTTGACTTCGGTGTCAGTAGACATCCGTTATAATCCGTAGGAGTTGACGCGAATGAGCTTGATGTAGCGGGTACACTGACCCTTCTCTCCGAAAATAACAGTTGGAGGTTTACATCGACGCTGAACCGTCAATGAAACGCTCCTGGTTCGGGAATGCAATGGAGGGATGAGTCGGGAGGCGAGTTTTGGTTCGGGGACCGGGCTTGGCGTAGCGGGTCGCGGCGGAGTGTGTTGAAGACAAGAAACAGCCATTGGAGCAGGCAGACTTGGACGGATTTCTAACTTCAAGGCAGACACATTGGGAAAGCGTGCAAGGGTCAGTCTGTCGTCCGTCACAGTCTTCACCTCAAGGGCCACTTGCCGAGCAACAGGAGATCGTCGATGGATTTGTTGTTGAATATCGGAAGTGATAAAAAAAGTCGCTTGAGAAGTATGCCGAGGGTTCCTCGAAGGAGGTTCTGACTTGCATCGAGTCCGTCGTCTCGCAATCTCATCAACAGACGGAATCGGAACCTCATGGGAGGAATGAGGTCCCAAATATCGTGAAAAGGTAAACATGTACTCAAAAATCGGCAAAGGGAAGCATGTTGCAGGATGGCGCCGTAGATGATGGATAGGATGTAAACAAAACTGGGCTGTTAACTTGGCTGAAAAGAACCAGAAGACAAATTTGCTACACCGCAAGTGAAAGTGTTATTGGCGTCTTGTCTTGCGGTATTGAACGGAGATCGCATCGTCTGGTGACGTATCCTATTGGATCGTCCATTTGGAAAGGTTGTTGTTTTACTATGTGAATGTGGGCGAATCCATAAACGTCACATGCCGTGAATCGCAGCGTCTATACATGAATGGACAGGTACATGAACTTTTTATGAACCACTGTTTGTTTCATAAACACAAAGTCGGTTAACACTTAAGCAAATCTAATTAGGGAGACCCCAACGTGCTGAGGTCGGTTCAATCAATCGCGGAGGTCGTCGGAGAAAGGATTTCTATACTGCGCAATAAATCGTGCGTTATGAAGAAGTTCGATGCTTTGATGAGAAATGCCATTCTTTTATCAAAATATTTCAAAATAGATTTTCCAGGGATTGTGAAAAATTAATAGAATTTCAATCAATTAATTGCTCAATGATTCCAATTTCAAATAATTGATTTCTCAACGACACCAACTTCAATCAATTAATTGCTGAATGATTCCAATTTCAATTAATTGATTGCTCAATAATTCCAATTTTAATCAATTTATTGCTCAGTGATTCCAACTTCAATCAATTTATTGCTGAATGATTCCAATTTCAATTAATTGATTGCTCAATAATTCCAATTTTAATCAATTTATTGCTCAGTGATTCCAACTTCAATCAATTTATTGCTGAATGATTCCAATTTCAATTAATTGGTGGACTGAAAATCCTACTGCAATGAAAATTCCTTATAAGGAATCTCTGTTTGATGTGATTGTCTAAAATTTAGTTCAAATAAGGTCTACATGTACATCATTCAGGATTTATATGCATTTCCTCATTGATTGTAGGATTTGTCGTCGGACACGAGACACTCAATCATGCAAAAGCTCGCACGTCCCACTACTCCCAAGGACGCTTGTATACTCTGCTTTGGTGACAGGACGCGACGCGCTCATGCATCCGTCAATAGGAGTTCATTCAATAATCAACAGCTATAACAGCAGACTTCAAGGCTATCAGTTGCAGGCATCCAATGTTTGCATAGCTATTGTCTAGGACTCTTCAACCAATTATACATTGCAGAATATACGTCATTCGGTGGCTTTTGACAAGAAATCAGCAGAGATTGTCAAAAATTGATAAATGTCAATTAACTGACTGCTGAATAATTCCTATTTCAAATACTTGAATGCTTTCTATCTAATTTTAATTAAATTATTGCTTAGTAATTGCAATTTCAATTATTTAATGGCATAGAATTTCAATTACAATCAATTGATTGTTTACGAATGTTAAAATTTAAATGGGAACCATTGAAGAAACTATGCCGAAGTGCAAGCTGAATGCATTAATGATGGTATTATCATTAGTGTTTCTACTTTGCGGATGAATGGGGGGTATTGAGGAATCTTTTTGAAAGTGGCTCTCCACTATGTGGCCGAGTGAAACCGGTGTTCTTTCTTGCTCGAGATCTTTCTATCTAGACATGAAATATTATGATATAAACAGTATAATCTTTACTGCATGATATGCAAGCATATGTGTGTGTGTGATATACATATATAGGATGATAATACAAGTCGCTGATTATCCATTAATTCATTTTATCCATTAAATCCATTTAATCAAGTGCATGTGTCTGCCAATGCCAGATCGGGTCGGTTAACGGTTTAGGTTCGAGCAAAGGATTGTCGTGTTATGTTCGGATGACCGGTCGTGCTATAGTCAGAGTTGCCAAGGAACGCAGATCTTCATTCCCAAAGCTGTCCAATACCACAAAAACTTTCTATGGGAATATTGTGGGAATTCCCGCTCACCGGAGGAATGCATTATTTTATAATATAGCACACAATTTAAATAAATCATAAAGGCTCTCAAGCATAGTCAATCCGTATGATAATACATGTATATCTCCGCATTAGAAACATGAATTTATTGACAAAATTATCAATGTCTGATTTGCGTATGATATGTACAACTTTGCTATTAATGAACCTAACCCGGTAACAATAACACTCTCTACGCACAAGGTGGTCCAGATGTAGTTTACTAGAATTAAAAGCGTGTAGCTTCAGGTAGAAGAAGCATATTATAATGCAACATATATCATTTTAAGCGTTAAGACACCCCATTTACTCTCCAAAAATGTATTTTGACAAATCTTGAATTATTTTTTCTCTGCATGTTCTAAAACATTTTGCCACTCTATACAAGAATCAATCTTTTAAATACCAGTCTTGTTTGAATGAATGAAAGAAGTAACAATGTAGAAAACGTAAGAAGTAACAATGATCCACTCAGATATTTATGTCGTATTGTCCATTAACTGAGCAATCAATTCACATTCAAATTTCAAAGAGTGATCGATAAATTGTGATAAAGTAATTACAAGATTGAAAGCGCGAGTCAGTGACATTCCTGTTCAATGATGAGTGTAACATTCACACTACAAGAACGTATCCTAACCGCAGCCTGGTATGAGGTGTTTCGTTTTCCAATAATCGTACAAAGACATTTCCGACAAAGGTTTGGCCGTAGCTCAAACGCTCCATCTCCTGCTACGATTAAGTCAATTCATCAAAAGGCCTCCTTACACTTCAAAACAACGGTGCCCTTACGTTCTCGGAAAGTGGTTGTCTGGAGTGGAGTGTGGAGTGGAGGAGTGTTGGTTCGTTCTTCTTTGAAGGAAATGTGACGGGAGAGAGCTGCCTGGCCATGCTGTCGTCATGGTTGCTTCCTCAATTTTGAAGGATCCAACCATTCAATGAACAAAGACTGTCAATGCAGAATGCAGACTTCATGCAGGATGGACCACCTCCTTATTTGGGCACGTGCGGTAACTGGTAGGACATAGACTTTGGTGAGCATTGGATTGGGTGGGATGGACCTATTTCCTGGTCATCAAGGTCACCTGACCTCACTCCCATGGGTTTTTGGTTTTGGGGTGATTTGAAGTGGCGAGTCTATGCCGGCAGTCGATTTCAGTCAACCGAGGAGCTTAAAGAAAAGATTCAATCTTCTGTTAGGGAGATCACAGATGAAATCAGAATGTCAGCTGTAGAGACTTTTCGAAGCAGGCTAAGTCGTTGTTATGAAAATGACGGAGGCTATGTCGAATGACATATTCGACATCATGAATCATGTTGAATGATCGAATTATTGTTAAATGAATAAAATTTATCTTTCCAATGTTTTGTTTTATCAAATATTTTTGCTTTTTTTCAATGGAAAATTGCAGCCAAATGGTGCAATATCATATAAGACCAGTCACATTAAATAAAATTGGATATCGTTGGCTTTAAAATGACATCTCATATTATGTAAAAAGCAAGCCATAACTCGAGTCAAATGGATTTGAAAATAGTAAGCTATATCTGGGCTACCCTGTATTTGTCACTTACTCTCCTGAGCAGATTTTCTAATATTTTACAAACGATTTAAGCCTGTAGGTTTGAATTCATCACTACATAATTTTTATATCAAATTTATATGATTATATAAATTATGGTTTTATATTATTATTATATATTATTATCATGCAAATTAATAAATTAATAATATTACATTTATCGTTGGTGCAATACTTTTACATTTACAAACTATTGTAACCATATCCTGAGGCCACAATTCAGTGCTTTTGAGGGATTTTAACCTGCACTTCACTGGTTTTTACATCAGAACGCAATTTGTGCAAGGTAACTTCTCAATGAAATTGGCTTAGTATGGCAAAAAAAGGCCTTTTTGTATCCACTCTTTCAAAGTTTGAAATAATAGGACAGAATATAATTTTGAAACATAGGCCTACCTAGACATAATATCGGTATGCGCACGCTCTCGCATCTGAGATCATGCATGGCTAAGATAAGAAAAAGTCAAGATGCGATTTTCCATTCCTACATAACAGTAAATTGCTAATGCAATCACACATATTGCCAAATATAGGTATTACGCGAGCCTTTGCTTGTTGTTATAGGAGATGAATAGAAGTGAATTATTGCTATTAAAAAGATTAATGAATTCCCTCACTCCATTTGGGGACATATATAGATTCATGTACGCGTGTGTTCTTGTATCAGACAGATGCGTTGAGGAAGATTTGTTGAGTTGAATTTTGGTTAACAGTGCTTTTGACCCACTTTTGAATGCGTTTCTTCCCCATCAAATGATTTTAAACCTGACTGATGAAAACTTCAAAAAAAACTCTGGTATAATCTACTGATTCGTTTCATTCTTTCACATAAAAAGGATTTTTTAATTGACTTACTGTTGAAACATTGGCAACGTTTATTGTGAAATGCTGACTTTATTAGGTATTTCTTCTTATGAAGGCAAATGTACACTACTAATACTACTACTACATATTGAAAGCAGGTAAATTTATTGATAAGAATACTAAAGCAGAATACTGATCTACATTTCATGCGCAACCTTGCCATCATTGAAACTATTGCATCAATGAACAGTACATACCCATGTATTAGCCTGCACTACAGAAATGTAGAGTTTCTTATTTTTTGCAATCGCTTTAAGTTGAAGGTTTGAATATAGTGATGCATTATCATGCCCATTGCAAAATTGATGGAAGAAATAAAATTTATAATTAAACTATTGGTCTAGAAATCAAACATAATGCAAGCTAGACTATTTGTTAATTAATCACCGAATTTGAGAAAATCCTAAAACATTCAGAATCGTGCGATTTTTAATTAATCTTGCTCTGAGTCGCACGATTCGGAATCGCGCGAAAATTGCATGGTGAGTGCTACTGGTCCCATTCGGTGGGACCCATTCGGCTGTGGAACGCAGTGGGCGAGGTTTACAGTCATCCTGGTTTACCAAATGGACTTCCCTAAAGCCAAGATTGCATCATAAAACACTGTATAGACTGAATTGACTTATAAGTTTAATCTAGGCTTGTTCTCAATGTGTATCATTGATAAATACTCCAATCGCAATGCTATTATTGATATTCTACTCATTGATGATGGGAAATTTAATATAGAATGATGTTTTACTGGAAAATTATTCACAGCGCTATGGAGTGTGATAAACATTCGCGGTGAACAGAATCAATCACTAGAGTAAAGTACCTGGATACGAAAAATAATTAATGTTTGAGACAAGCAATATTATCGGGAAATGCTCAAAAAGTCCATTGAGCTATACTAATCCAGCAGGAAAATGAATCCTGGATCAATCTATTTCATTTAGAAAAAGAGAGCAGATAAAGCATTATATTTGTCCCGATTGCTCGCTGTATTGCTCAGTTACTGTGTTCTTTCCCAATCCAATATTGCTGTGATAATTACTGTGAAATGAGATTGAAAGCAAAGCTTTCCTAAAAGGTAGCAAAACGCAGAGCAGACTGTTCACTTCAGATTGAAACCTTCCATTAGCGGTTGACGCAGTTGTGTGGAATGGCCAGCGGTCAAATTATCGGCAAGGTGTTCAATAAGTCTCAGGAGATGTTTACTTGCGCAGTCGAGTTCTGTGTCGGTCAAGTGAACCACTACTTGTGTCCGATGACGTAGTTTTGCCGCTTATCAACACATCCTGTTTTTGCTTCTCATTCAGATCGACCTTAATGTGTGTCAGATACTTAGCAATAAACATTTCTGGTCCATTATCTGTGTAGACATTGCATTCTATACCACTCAGTCATAACAACAATACCATGACAGGAGACAAGCTGGTGAGTACCAAATGTATTTGGAAATCTAAGAAGAAATAGGAGATTACAATGGAGATTGAAAGAATGATTACAGATCTGAAAACAAAATTGCAAAGGTGACAAACGCATAGAATTTTTCGTAATATCAAAATCAAAATATGTTATCTCGAAATTAAGCGTAGAACTACTGTATGTTGCACATTAATTCTAAAAGTATTATTTCGATGAAATGAATCCAGGCTTAAACCGACCTCTTAAGTCACAAAAACACAAGTAATATACATTTGAAGTGATAATTGTTATTGGTCGTGGTTAACAATGTCTGCTGTCGATCTTTCGGATCAGATCATCCTCAGGCCATTCTAAATGCAAAACTGTAACCCTGCATTGACGCATCGCACAAAATAACGAAAAAACCTTCAGTCACTGCACTAAAATGCAGAAATGACCACCGGTAATATCCTTAGCCGACGAGCACAAACATTGTGTCATTTTTGAGATCTTCAAGGTACTTAGATAAGTAGGCATTTTTTATCAAATTTTTGAAGGATGCGTTTTTCGACGAACCGCAAACAAATGGTCAGCAGTGAAGGCTAATTTGATGACAGAGTAGATGAGAAAGTAGTCAAGAATGTTTGAAATTCATCAGTTGGCAATATCGCAATGAAAAGAAAGATAGCTTTCTTCGACCGAATTGTATTACAATAAAATCAAAATTAAATACTCAATACTTCGCCGCAGGCCTTGTCAAGAGTTGATTTCATTATAAATCATTCAAGAATGAATTTTCTGATTTAATTCATAATACTTGCGGAAGTGCATACTATACGCATAAGAAATTATCATTTTATAATTGAATTTCAGTAAAAAGATGCCGATTAATTGATTGGTCTGTGATTCCAATTTCTACTAATTAATGGCATGAAACTTCAATTCTCAATTAACTGATTGCATCAATTTCTTATGACAGTCACTTGATTGGTTTGAATTCCAATTCCCATTGCATTTTGTTTTATAAAAAAATTTTTATAAATGTATATTTCTTAAGCATTCCTTTTGAACCGTCAGCGCGGCCTGGTGAAGAAGGTGCGAGCTTGTCTCCACCGCGGACTTCGGTTCGATTCCTGGGTCGGGCGAGTGCGGTAGGGGAATCAAGGGTGTTGGTATCTTGTATTGACTTAATAGTTGTCATTCTCTTTAGATATTCAAAGAAATTTCTGTTTGACATTAATGTTCAGAATTTTGCTAAATTAATGTAGTCACTGAACGATTTTTACGCCTCTCTAATATCTACTGACGGACATATCCGACATGGCACTCGATCATGTAGAAGATCGCACTGAGAATTCTTCTGACAGGAAATTGTTTTGATTTGCGTTCTCAATAGTTCGCAACTCCAACGGCAGCTGTACTATCTGCCTACCAGGACACGACACGCTTACTCACGCTTGAATTATCTAGGAGTCCATAATACACTGTTCCTATTCAAGTAAATCACAACAGACGTCATGGTCATCTCCGGCAAGGCTTCCAATGTCTGCCCACCTACATGTACTGTCCAAGATTCTTCTGTCAATTATTCAGATATACGTCATAGTGTCTTGCTGTGAGAAATCAGCGTGATTGTCAAAAGTGACTAGAATATCAAATATATGATTACAATTAATTAATGACTCATTCATTTCAATGGATAAATGGCAAAATGATTTTAGGCATCAAGTATTATCATTGATTGTTCACGAACACTAATTTCAATTAATTGACTTAAAAAAGCAGATGAATTTACAATCATATCATTAAATTGAAATTGTTATATTAATTCTAAAGAACAATACGACGCGTGCTTAAAACAGGTCCTTGTAACAAAAGTGGAGTTACTTGTGAAATTGAATGTGAGGAATATGACTCAGCATGCATTGGTGAAACTTCAAGAAATGGCAAGATTAGAGTAAAGAACATATGCAACAATTACAACAGAAAAACAATAATTCAGTTTTGTGGAAACATTGTGAAGAGAGACATGAAAACAAAATAATGAAATTCAAGATGAATATTATCAAAATGTACAGCAACGATGCATTTACAAGACAAGTAGCCGAATCAGTAGAAATAAGAAGCGCTAACAATGTACAATTACTTAACACAAAACAAGAATTTCATTAGGCACTACTGCAGTTTAGTGCACCCTCTTTTACCCCTACTGCAGTTTAGTGCACCCTAAAATGCATGTGAGAACAACATGATTTAATCAACAGAATGAATGCCGTTCGTTCTTCCCTATAGTTATAAATGAGTGTCTTTGTGTCTTCGTGTGTCTTCGTCTTCGTCTTCGCACATTACACCGAGCGCGCGCTTCGGTGTAATGTGCGTAGTCATCGTTTGCGGGAGAATGCGCCGTTGTTTTAGGGTGCACTAAACTGCAGTAGTGCCTTTCATTCACTGAATTTGCCTGAATTGACGATATCAGTAATTTCCAACCTAAAAAGATTTCTACATCTAACCACTACATACAGTGTATGAAAGAGATACTCGTATCATGACCAAGGAAACATCCTATCTCTGCAACAGGCCTTTGAAGCTCTCCCACAGAAAGCGTCATTTTGCCTCCTGTACAATTATAGATATCTAGACCTTGTCTTGACTATGAAATGCGATTTGACTTTGATAGTGTTATCACAACTTTGACTTTATCTATGTTATATCTTTGTAACGTGAATGATACAGCTGAAGCGGCCAGACCAGCGAAATAATTATTCTGTCCAAATACGTTTTGAGTATTTTTCTTATTCCGTTATAACCGTGCGTCGAATTGTTCTTTACAATTAATATAATAATTTGAATTTGATAATATGATTTTCAAACAATTCTTTGAAAAAAATACCTATTTACAATCAATTTATGAAAATAAATTACAATTCACCGATTGTTTAAAAGTGAATTGTACAATTTAGGAACTTGACGTATTTTGCATGATTGATGTAAAGCATATCTCAAAGTCAGTCGACAGGGCTCTCTAAACAAGTTCTTAAATAAGTGCGGGATAAGGATAGTGGGCATTAGCTCCAATCTAACTTCACTAAATATGTACAATTATATTACAGCAATTATCGCAGATTTTTGCGCTAAATAGTTACCAGTACTAAAATTAATGCTTTCAGCCGTACATGCAGTTGATACTTTCTGTAGACTTACAAGGTCAATAATAATGATGCTCTGAGATACATAGCTTACATAGTATATCTTTGACTTAATATTCACATCGTCGCGATTATGATCTGTACACAGGCAAGCATTTATCACGGCATTGTCTTTCATGACATTGTCTGATACAGCTACTCAGAATTTATAGCAGCATGGGCGCGCAATCAGCTGGTACACAATTGCCTCAGTGTCCATTATGATAGATGACGAGTAGTGTGTTAATAAAATAGACTTGTATCTTACACGCATTCCAATCAAAAAAATTGTGCCAAACACAGACACTTTTTCAAAAAATCAAGTTTTACAATCCTCGTTTTAACTAAAATTGCAATAATATAAGCAATCTAGAACCGACCTCTCCAGGACCTCTGCTTTAAAGCATGTATTTGGATGACACCTATTGAGAGGACATGAAATAATAAGTTAGTTAACTATCAGACGACTGATAAAGCGACCTAATTATTGAACTCACGCTCGAAATAATCATAGTGGCTTAATTGGCGAAACACAAAAGATGATCGATTTTCGATTCATGCCAAAATGCCGTGACAACCGTAAAGAGAATCATATCGCTGCAATCGACTCAATTGGCTTAGCCGTGTCCTCATGCGAAGACGCAGGGACTGCGAAGATTCAATTCCAGGAAGACGCCAAAGACTCAGGACAACTTGGAGACGTCAAGTAGACGACGGCAAACGTGTCGTGAGGCTGGCAGCCGATGATGCAGTCCGCTAATGTCGCTGGAGGAGAAGGATATCATCGAACTTCGCAGACCAGGATGGGAAAAGTCAGCAGACATGGTAAAAAGCATCAGGGTTGACCAGACTTCGATCACATTTCTACCGATGTTGAAGTCGAAGTTTTATCGATGCTGTGTTTATATACGAGCATCATGTTATGCAGAATAGAGCTATATTCTCTAGAATCGGAACCACAACATGAATACACATGAAAAATCCGACTTTTCGTTAGTCAGGAAGTTTAGAATGGACAACGGTTGTTTGTTAATGGTAATTTCAGCTGCTCTGAATACTCAATAACCGAACCCTGCAATAATTACAGATTCTTGCCATAAGGAAATGTCTTGTAAGTTTACCGTGTAATTTTCATTGATTACTCGATAGTCGCTAATAGTATCACGCATGATTCATCGCATCCGCTATCCACTTTTTACTGGGAAAAGTTTTAGCATTTCATAACATAGCTCCAATGTTTGCAAATCAATACACTATTCGTATCTAATAAAAAATCCTAAAGCAAAGCGTTTTAGGAGGCTAGCGACCTGTGCGTCTATGGATTTTGTATGCGTTTTCTTTAGTGGCTCAGCATTCTACAGAGTGTCCCAAAAGAAACCGAACCGCATAATGAAAATAAAAGTTAAGATCAAAACGACTATTCCAGAAGCAAATAATATATTCATAGTGTATATATATTATATATATATATAATATATTCGAAGTGTCCACCTTGAACTTTAATACATTCCCGATATCGTTGTACAACACTCCGACATACTTTCCGACAAGTTTCTGTTGAAATATTAGACCATTCGTGCTGTATGACTTGTTTCAGCTCATTTATTGTTCTTGGCTTACTCATGTAAACAGCATTCTTTAGAACTCCCCATAAATAGAAATCTGGAGGAGTAAGGTCAGGGGATCTGGCAGGCCATTCAATGGCCCCCACCGTCCAATCCAACGTCCTGGAAATCATTTGTCCAACCAAATTCGAACATCTTTTGCGTAATGTGCTGGTGGGCCATCTTGCTGGAAGTGGAGATCACGGAAATTGGGGAACTCGGACACAATCGGAAACATTTGAGTCTTCAGCATGTTAAGGTAACGGTCACTGTTAACATTTCCTTCAAAAAAGAAAGGGCCGACTAATCCAGTACTGCAGATTGCACCCCAAACTGTGACTCCAGGGAGATTGACTTCTCGTTCAATTATACGGTGATGATTTTCACTATCCCAATAGACACAGTTGTGTCTGTTAACATGTCCGTTAAGTTTAAAACATGCTTCGTCGCTCCATAGAATGCTGTGTGGAAATTCTGGTGAATCCTCACAAAATTGAATGAAATTTTCACAAAATTGCATTCGCTTGTCGTGATCATCCTCGTTTAATGCATGAAGAAGACGAGGTCGGTATGGTGTTAGACCGATATCACGCACGATGCGGTGGAGCGAACTTCGGGATATGTCTAATTCTACGGATGCTCGGCGGACGGACTTTTTGGGTGAATTGACGTAAGCTGTAGCTACTAGATCTTTATGTTCAGGTGAAGAAGCTGTCTTTGGGCGACCTTCTCTTGGGGCATCTGCTACACTTCCCGTTTCTTCAAATTTGCGAACTAAATTAAACATAGTCGGTTTACTTGGTGTTGGAGTATCAAAGTTCTCTGCCCATTTTTCTTCTATCCTTTGTAGCTGCTGGTTGCATAATACCACTTGATAATGAAAATACGTTCGTGTAGGTCTACCGTTCTTCGCTGCATTGTAATTTTGATGCAACGATCTTAATTGCTACGAACTTTATGACAGTGAATAGCTGTCACTGACATACACACAGTGAATCAGTGCGACATGAGCAATAATGAAATCTTGATATCTGAATAATCAATAAAGTTAACCAATACTTTCGAGATGATTTGACATATCGTTATTCTGTTCAACCTGAAGTGGACATATTTTCAACATTAGTTATTTTATTACTAGCTACTGGAATAGTCGTTTTTGATCTTAAATTTTCTTTTAATCTTGCGGTTCGGTTTCTTTTGGGACACTCTGTATTTTACCATATCCGCCTAAAATTCCAGTATGTGGCGTCTTAGGATGCAGATTTCTCCGATTTTGGGAGGTGACTGATGATTGCAGTGACAGGTGACCACTAAAATGTGGCCACTAGCCCAAAACTCAGAAGAAGCCATAACTTTGCTGAAAGAAGCCCCATGGTTTAGTAAGAAAGGCAGCTAGATCTAATCACTGTAAAAATATTTGCTAAAATCAACATTTCAATTCAAAAGCTGATATATAATATTGCAATATCTTCCTTTTATTAAATTTAGAATTGATACTGTCACTGCGAACTAGCTCCAAACAACACCAACCACCCAAAATATTAAAGTGCATTAATTAATGCTCCAGATTGATGTAAGTTAAAGGAACAATCACACTCACACGTGCATTCGAAGAAAAACGCAAGCATACCGAAACTTTCCACTGCTTTTCTTCAAACATACTTTTATCACTTCTTAACTTGAGCAAACGTGTTTATAGCAATGAGAGAAAGCTGTCTTTATTACTTAAGTATGGGGTCAGTTCCCAGTTTTCGGGCGGCTCGGCAAAGTTGTGAGCCGAGTTTTGGCTAGTTCTCATTTCAGTGGTTACCATCACCTATGTTAGGTTAAGCGGATGTTTAACGGAACAGGTCATCAAAAAGTCCATCAGCTTCATCCTCTACTACATGAAGAGATGTCATGCAGCCACAGAATTAGATTGTTTAAGCCTATCACTTTGCTAGAAGTGCAAATTGATTCGATACGATGGCACATGCAGGAACTTACTAAGTGGGCAAAAAGAAAGTTTTGATACCTTGCAGAGATAAGAAAAATAGTCGTGTGCCACTTGCGGATTGCTCTGAATTCCTTCAAAATGCTGAGATCGCCACGATTCCTTCAGATTTGAAGAATTCAGATCATTGCGCAAAAGTTTTCTCGATAATGTTGGTCCTTCCGATCATTATTAAAAAAGTTAGCAGGCGAACGAGAAAACGTTCACAAACTTTTCTGTAAAACTTGACATCGACTGTCTTTTCGCTGTGTGATCCGGTTGATAACATTCACTGAAATTTCGCACAATCTGGCGTGTTTAATGTTGAACTGGCTGCTCATTGTTCGATTGCTATGGTATTATGTCAGCAGATTGTGCCATTTCATTAACGTTGCGTTCCAATGCCTCCTTTCTAGTCAAACGGAAGAAGAGACGACCTGTCTAATTCTATACATGCAACAGTTGTTATTTGTAAGCATTAATAATTCATTAGTTCAATAATTCTATTTTTATAGATTTTAAGCAGTTGCTAAAAAGAAAGCAATAAGATTTCAAGTGATGGAACAATTATTGTAAAATGGAAATCGAAGTCTATAGGTAGGTATGCTTTCGATGAATAATAATGCAGTTTTTATTGATCACTGATTACTTTTTCATGCAAAAATGATGTATTTCGTGACAATGTCAAGCAGCATATGGCGCAGTTGTGTCAAAAGTGGCTTTATGAAATATTTTACCATGGCAGCCTATCTAGCAGTGGTAGTTTATTGGATTAATACTTACATTTTAAATAAAAAGATTTAAATCGAAAAAATTAAGACTTAAATCTTTTATTTGCTTCGAAAATATTTTGAGTTTGAAGAAGTGTAGAAATGCAAATGGATGTGTGCAGACATATGGCATGCAAGAAGCAATGAAAAGGTAAATTGCTATCTTAATGAAATGTCCATCACAAATTGTCAGCCACAATACTAGAAGCGCTTTAATTTCAGACTTCAAATCAGGGAGATTTTTTCAGCAAATTTGATTTCTGAGGTGAACATTGTTGGCACTGAGTAATTGAGATTCAATAGGCTCATGTAATCAATCACTGCTGATCAATATTTCATCAGATCCTGCACAGTAGAATATCTATTCAAGTAGGAAGGATTAAAAAGTACTCGTGCGTATGGGAAGATATGTAGTGACTCAGCTCGTTACTCGAATTGAAGGCTGAATTTAAAGTTTCTCGCTAACACAATACTCATCATGTGAAGGTGCTGAGTGAATTATTTCGTTGTATTTCTACGGGATCAATCTTCATTCTTTGACGTTCTAAATGGCAATGTTTGGTGTGAGTAACATATTGTCACTATTCATCTATCATAGGCCTATTTGTCATATATCATATTCAATATTCAAGCGGCTATAGCATAGCTAGAAGTATATCAAATACAATTCAAAGTTGACCAAAAAAACGTGCAGCTGTCAAGCCAGTTAGCATCATTCCTTGATGGTCGGTTTATTGATCTTAGGAAGTGGTGCTGGTTTATGTTCAAGTACTACATGTACATGTATACATTAACTAGGCCATTCGTTCAATGCGGCGTGGTGAGACGCGATGTATTCCGGCTAAAGAGTGTTATCATGCAATTAGATCCGGTCAATCTATTTGGAGTGTGCATAAAATTGTCACAAATGATTCAAAGTTGAGTGAAAACTGGCTTCCATTGTGTGATCCTAATAGACCTGTCATCGAAATTTTGTCAGAACTCAATTTGTCTTTAACTCCTGTTTTCCTCGACGAACCCAATGAATTGACTATTGACGATGAGCCTTTTGCAGTGCCTTTTCTTTTCACTGAGAATGTGGTCGAGCGCATTCTGGCAGATGTGAATCCTTATGGGTCGGATTGTATATCCTCGATAGTGTGGTCCTATACCTTACATCAGATTAAGTATTTATCAGAGCATCATATTATTCAGTATCAGTCAATGAATCCTTGGTTACTCAATTTGATTTGCTGTCGTTATAATTATTTTGTCGTTTTGATCAACTATTGGTTGTATGATGATAATTGAATAATTGTGCTGTTATATTATCATGTTATTATCAGTATTGATCTTGTTATAATCAGTTCAATAGAATGTTTTGGAAATGAAGTATAATTATTCTACAATGAATGAGTTGCAAAAATACGAAAAAGTAAAGAAAGACAATTTGTATCTCTCGGATGTTACTTCCACTTCAACTAGGCTACCAGTTTCTACCACCGCATTGATCCTTTGGTAAAAAAAGAACCACGTATACTGTCTTCAGATGAAGTATTTGGTAAAATTTATCCGCTAATAACAAATTAAGTGAATTTACTCTAGTATTTGCTTAATAAACCCTAAAAACCAAGACTAACCGAAGAAATTCACCTATTCTCATTTGCGGAAAATTAAATTTTGTAAGTTCAAGGACAAGAAAGAGCACTTATGTAGAATACTTATTTGCATGTGTATGTATAATTTCATGAAATACATAGACAATACGTAGTGCATGCATGTATTTCAAACGTAAGTTGCCACACCGATTTGATATCTAACCAATGCATGAATTTATGCATGAATAGCAGACTGCATGTGATAGTCTGATAAAATATTATCGCTACAATGTAATCAATGTTACAATCAATGTTTCAATTTATGATATGCATTCGTGCGTGAAGATAATAAGGCTGATTTTAGATGCAACTTGACGCATTAAAGTTGTCTTTCAGATTTATTAATCAATTACATGCTTGAATGGCTGTTGGGATGATTTTCATCATCGTATGAGAATGCTTGAAATCATGTCAAGAAGTTGAATGATTAACATGCTTGAGATGAGAATAGTTCAACAAGCCCGCGTCTCTCTCGTGTTCGTTGTCTGATCGTCAGATGCATTGAGTTGATCCTGGGTGAGATAATCTTTTGGGCACATAGCTTAAAACTATCTGATTATCGTGTTACAAGTCCTGTGATTAATTGTCCCATTTAAGCATGTGAAAATGTAATATTTGAAGCACTCTGTGATAAAAGAGACGAAAATAACACGAATGATTTATGTGTCGTGGTTTTTACTGTAATATCTTAAATCATGGGATCTTTATATTCTATAAAGACAAATTCAGGAAAAATGTGCGAGAACAAATTGTTTGACATCAGGAGAAAAGGAGAAAATTCTTTCATTTGCTTCAAATAATTGCCAATGAGCTACCAAAACCGTTCTAGAAATAATTGGTTTGTCTGCTGAAAGCACTGCTGCAGGTACGTACAACTTCTTCCACTTCAATGTGCATCGTTAATTGCATTCCACAGAGAAAGTAAGCAAATAGCTTTGTTACGGGTTATTATTTTCTTAATATTCCCAAAACATATGATTGAAAAATGTAAATGAAAAATGTGGATAAATTATATTGTGAAAATAAATAATTGGTGCAAACAGTCCTTACAAGGACGGATGGTACGTTCACAGTTATAAGACAGTCACAGCACCAACAGAGTCTCCAGATTCTTCCTGACCACAAGCCGTGGTGATCACGTCCGCAGCAGTTCGATGATAGTTCGCACATAGAAGATAGGCTGAAACACCATCAACGGCTCTCGCCGACAACTTCGCTTGGAGAGACCAGACTGCGTGAGCGGGCGTTGTTCATGCCGCGTGAAATACGTCTGTGAAGATTCGCTCACGGTCAGCTACCAATTGTTTGGTCATCCATTGTCTGATGACATGACATGTCTGTTGTCAGTCATGTACCGTAGATAGCTGACAAGCTGGACTTTTGTATGACATTGGAACTTGAAATGCATGCCGCGGAAAAGTTATTGCTCTAACAATGGAATGGAGATTGTTCTCACAAAACAATAAAATGCATAATAAATGCATAATAAAGCAAGAACACAAACTGCCTAGCACACAACAGCTTACTTACATCCATTTACATAATCCCTTTCAACTGCATTTCCTGATCGCTGACCAGTTTTGAGTTTAAACGTCAGGTTTCGCTTCATTTATGAGAGAGCCTAGGATTGTGCATCCAGTTTTCCAGTATCTACATGCCCAATCCTCCCACTTGTCGGCATATTATGCAAAATGTTTAAGATCTTGGGACATATGGTTTAATATGCACCGCTGTTTAGGTTCTGAGCTTTATCAAAGACTTTGTCCAACTTGCGTGGCCGCCAACCACGACTTACATTACAATGCTGCTCTACAAAATTCATATCCTAGGTCACACTGAATATTGGAAAGCTAGCTTTACCGAGTAACACCGCTTTTAGTAGATAATTTCCTTTGCTTGCCAACATTTATGTGGCATTCAAAGTCATAGGTCATATTTTTGCACATTTTTATTATTCAAGTAATACTTTCAGATTGATACGTCATTAATAATCGTACAATTTATCACTTTTTCATCTTTAAGATTGAAGGTTTGCACGTCGGTGAAGTTATATCAAAATTTGCGCTTCGACGATTATCTCTATTTTGCACCGAATTTTCGGATGACTGACCAAGGTCCATCTTCAGAGTGAACTTATCAATGAAATGATATGAAATGACATGCAAGTTCAGTTAAAACGAACGAAATCACTAAAAGTCAAGGTTGCACAGTAAATGGACGGTAAACCTGAATCCCTGCGATTGAAATAGTCATTCCACGTTATGTGCCAAGTTTCTAAAAATAGACGCCGCGTGTAATTGGATGCTCTTGTGACGATCTCTATGTTGTTCCAGTCAATACGATGACCTTCAGACAACGAATGTGGTGCCACAGCGACAACTTGATTTGAGCCAATGACAATTTCAATCGCACGGATTCAGGTTTATCGTCCATTTACTGTGCCTTAGTGCAACCATGACTTCTAATGATTTTCGTTCGTTTTAACTTAACTTGCTTGTCATTCATATCATTTCATTGATATGTTCACTCTGACGATGGATCTTGGTCAGTCATCCGAAAATTCGGTGCAAAATAGAGATAATCGTCGAAGCGCAAATTTTGATATACATATACACTTTTTCATCGAATTAAAAATATAAAAATTATTAAGTATAAATGAAATATAATTATACATGTTTCTCAATGCTTTTTTACGTGCAGCAGGACTTAAAGATACAATTCTTGAGCATGTAAAGAATAATAGCTACATGCTAGCTAAATGTTTTCATAGTTTTCATAAACATAGTAAACGTCTATCGCATGTACTTATTCGCACTTCGTTTTCCAACATCTATGTAAGTTATTTACTGGAGCAAAATGCTATCAACTATTTATATAATCATTATTCATCATTCCATCCACATACACATCAAATAATATATTCAAATTATTTGATGCATTATTCATGTTTTAGACCTCAACCTTCAACAGGTATGTGTGGTATAATCTATTTGTTATCTTCATTAATTCCGTAAAAATATTTGATTTAAGTATTCAGTCCATAACTCTGTAATGGCATATGCTATGACACATAGCTCTAATTGATTTTTGAATTAATTCTTTATATTTATTCAACAGATATATTCAATATTCATTACTTTGCAGAATTAAAGTAGATATTAGATATTCTAACATACTTGCAGATCTACACAATGTTGAAATATTTTCTTGTAAGGAGGGATAAATGAAGGTTGATCAATACTTCTGGGCTTGATTACATTCCGGCTAGCATGTAAATATTCTACCTGTATAATCATGATCGGCAAATTATTTGCATTCAAAACCCCACAATTTAAATGAAAAACACGATTATGTATAATATGTCATTGCAGTTGCATTAAATATTGTTCATTCGGTTAATTTTTATAGACCAGCTTTGTGTCATGGTATGCATAAAAGGAAAGACAATAGTGATGATAATTTTCATTTAGGTCGTGGTATACACGAACTTCTCAGTTTATAGAGCAAACGCTCATCCTTGTACCATATTCATGGAATTAAAAATAGATTTGACTTCAAGCTCAACTCTCCTCGACGTAAAGCAGATTCTTTACTCAATAACTGTGGACAGGAGGCAAGCACAGATGTAAGATAAACATAGCTCAGTTGAAAGAACTAAATTATATCTAGGACAGTTACTTAACATGATCAATCCGGGAGGTGTTTGGTTGATTGATTCACGTTTGATTAAGAATTGATTTATAATCATTATGATTAATGTCAGCACATAAAGTATAGAAAAATGTCTATTTGTGAAGTCATAAAAGGACTAACTAAGAATAGCAAGAAAAGAGTCTACATATGTACGAGTATGTATTCTAATTTAAATTTCATGTGTATTAATAATTGAAAGCCTCCAATATCTTTAATAGGTTGATCCACTAGCGTGTAGGTTGAACAAATATAGCACGTTCTGCAAGACAGTTTTGTCTATATAAACCAGAAAATTGCAATCAATGTCTATTCAACTAGGTCAATCGATCACTGCTGTTATTCCATTTCGTTTGAAGATCGTATGTAAGAGACACGAATATTTTAGTGAGAACTTGGGAGAACTGATCTCAGTCATTGTTGGACATGTGGGTGGCACTGACATTGTTTGTGTAGTACTGTTACGAAGGGAAACATGTCCTGGTAAAGACAAGAGTTTTGCAGTATTGGTGTCACTGTGTATGGAGGTTTGGTCACGCTTCACCGCTCGTATCGCAATTTTGCATTCCTGTGTACTGCAGTAGAGGCGAAAGCGACAGTTTTTGTTATCACTGGTGATGAATTGCTGATTCCTAGCGGGACGTGTTAACGGTCAGGTGAGCATTATGGACTGATATCAAAGCTTTTTGATCGTCTTTAATATTTAGGTGAATAGAGACAGATCAAGAGGAGTTACTTGAAAACTAAATCATTGAAACCGTCTATTGACATGAAGCACTTTAGAAAACATGCTAGTGAAATTGACATTGAAGAGCACTTGATTTCAAATTCGTTACCTCTAACAAATGGTAGGATCGGATAGAAGTCAAATCCATTATAACATCTCGTCACTTCCAGTAAGAAATTACCGGTATGCACGGAAAATCATATTTCCTATTTGATTATCACTAGATATTTGATAGTTTTGTAAGCTCCTAGTTGGAGTTGAGCACTTTGCAACTAAAAAAACACCAAGATGTTCCTACACGTGATTCAATTTACTCGATGTATTTCGTCGGCTGTATTCATGAATAACACCGGAAGGAAATTAGTCACCAAAAATGAACTTAGTTGACAACTGAGAGATGCAAGGACACAAGACTAATGACATAGAAATTGAGCTAAGGAAGCTTCTCTGTGGTGATTTCTAATTTCTATGCCCATGTGCCTTTGCATCTCTCAGTTGTTAACCAGATTCACTTTTGCTGTATAATTTCATTTAGGTGTTATCCATGAGTACCGGCGAATTACACCGGGTATGTATTTAAATATCGCTTTGATGGAAAAAATCACTTACATGCGTATAAGCGTTAATGTCAATATGAGAATCGGGGTTGACGCAGCAAGATGCGGCTCGTGCATTCGCACATTTTATGCACAAAAATCAGAATAACTGAAATTAGAAGAGAATTTATCGAAAATGTATTGACTTATAACGCCGACATGTAATGATAATAATCATTAGTAATCGCAAATGACTGCAGATAAATTATCATCAGTAGTCCTATTTGTCGACGTTATAATTCTATGAATCTACGATAGACTATTTTTCAATTTCAGTGTTTCTGATTTTTGTGTGTAAAATGCGTGTCTTTATTACTATGAATCTGCGAGCCGTATCTTGCTGTGTCAATCCTCATTTCCATTTATATTGAAATAAACGCTAATATCATTATTATATCATTGTAGCTTACTTTTGAGTTTTCCGCAGGATTCCATTGTTGTCCATATTCATCGAAATCTATCGACGAAATGAAATTACTCACTAAAATACTCCTTGTCACGTTTCAAATATTGTGTAAATTCGTGATATGCAATTGCAAATTTTCCTGAAACAACTTTAGGGAATATCACACATCCATAAAACTGCATTTCGGTGGCATAAACGGTCTTCCAAACATATAGTATTTAAACACATATCTAGACTGCGCTGGTGAATTAGGGGATAGACAATGAATTTTGCCGAGAGTAAAACAAAATATAGCAGGACGATGGTTTTTATCCTAAACATCATTTGTGAATGTGGCCTTCAGATAATCCATTGTCGCTGGAGATTTTAATTTATCAAACCTAAAGGCGTCAGGCTCATGCATCGTTCCCCACGAGGAAAGTTTTAGTCCAACTTCAAGCCCTTGCCCTATTTACACTATGAACTCCATTCCTTTCGTAGATGGCTAAGCTTTCATGTATTTCGATCATTTTCATCAAATGAAATCGCAACTTCAGAAAGTTAGTTAGACATTTTAGAAGTTCATTATTTTTCATCGATCACTGGATACTGCACATTTTGCATGTTTCATTGACAAAAAAATAGCTCTCACATTTGACAATGATTTGAAAATTGCTTATCTCTTGACTCAAGAAGTATTTACCTTTATAAATCTTGAAGATTACATAATACACTCAGTCACAAGCACGATGATATTAGATCGATGCATTTCATTTAATGGTAACTCGACTCAAGCTTTTTTGACAGATTCTGACAATGCTGAGCTCATAGAGTAGGGATATGTAGGTAGAGTGTCAACCATAGAGCAAATATATTAGGTAGAGTGGTAACTCCGCATTTATTAAATCCCCGATGTGTATACACTTTCGATTTTATTCAATGAACTCGTGGGCGATACAGTTGGTAATTATTGCCAAATGTGAGATATGCAAATTTTTGCAGTTTTGAAGAAATTACAGATTTTACAGATTCTCAGTGTCATGACAGCCTTGGAGATTTAATGTTTGTTCAATTAGCAATTCGATGAGTTCCTATTACTTTCATGCTCAACCTCAAGAGTATTTTCTTAAGCGTGATCACATCACAGGCAACCTGCCACTTGCAGAGCAAAATCACATAATCAAAGACAATGATTTCAATTAACATTGAAAGATCTAAATGGGTCTACATCGCTAT
This sequence comes from Prostheceraeus crozeri, assembly GCA_907163375.1. Lineage (NCBI taxonomy): Eukaryota > Metazoa > Platyhelminthes > Polycladida > Euryleptidae > Prostheceraeus > Prostheceraeus crozeri. The sequence continues at coordinate 6,056 of CAJQUW010006094.1, read as the reverse complement.
TCAAATCCAGTAAATGAAACATGAATTTAGTAAATCATAAAATCACGCCGCTGAAAATTGAAATAAAAGTTGAAATTTCAGCCAAGAAAGCACGAATAACATCTCGACTTTTTCATGAAGGCTTTCATTACAGATCATGAAATTCCCTTGATAATCAGCTTGATTTCTTCTAAGTTAGGATGCCTTTCAGCAAATATTCATTCCTTTTGATATCCAACTTCTTTCATACTACTAATTTAGGAGAGTCATCTCGGTAGTATATAAGTTGGCAAATAATTTTTTGGACCATGGGAACGTGATCTTCGCAGAAAACTGAATCTTAAGATATAAAAAATTTCACTGTATACAGATACTTTTTTGAGTCGACACTCTACCTATATATCCCTACTCTATGGTTTCGACTCAATAAAGTATCTGTATACAGTGAAAATTTTTATATGAAAAGATTCAGTTTTTTGCGGAGACTACGTTCCCGTGGTCCAAAAAATCATTTGAGCAGTTTTGAAAAAGTCAAATTTTGCAAATTTATATACTATCGACAGGGAAACCCTTTTATAAGTAGGATGAAGTAAGTTGGATCTTATTTTACTTTCTTGGCCTGATAGATTTCATTTCAAGGAAAGTTTTACACGGACGATGAAGAAGCATAAAAAAGTAAAGAAAAATGAAAGTCATATTAGGGCACTCAATTCATTAAGGCCATCGTACTTGGGCATACAGAATAGCATACTGATGGCATTGCCACGCTGTATGGCCATGCTTTCTTGGCTGAAATTTCAACTTTTATTTCAAGTTTCAACTGCTTGATTTCATGATTCACTGAATTCATGTTTCATTTCTTGAATCTGAATGGTGATGTGGACCCATTTACATCTTTCAAAGTTGATTGAAATCATTGTCTTTGATTCTGTTGTTTTGCTGTGGCAGGTTGCTTATGATATGATCATGCTTAAGAAGATTCTCTTGATGTTCAGCATGAAAGCAATAGCAGGTCAGTTGCTAATTTAACAAACATTACCTCTCCAAGGCTGTCTTGACACGGAAGATCTGTAAAATACAATCATTTCTTCTGCATTACTATCATTATCACTCAATTCCGTGGTAATGTGTAATAAACTGCAAAAATTTTGCATATCTCACATTTGGTAACAATACCAAATGTATCCCCCTCGAGTTCATTTAATAAAATCGAAAGTGTATGCACATTGGGGATTTAATAAATGCGGAGTCACCACTCTGCCTAATATATACTTACTCTATGGCTGGGCTCAATTCGCAGAAGCGCAATGATGTGATGGGTTAACGTCATTGCACATCTGTGCTCTCTGCATTCGTGGCCAAGACTTTGTCGGCCAAAAAAGACGACAGACCAAGCTTATTAGTTGTTTGGCATTGGAAGCATCCTTCATTCATTTCTGTCGTCAGCAGCAGAAAATAATCAGAAATTTAGTAATGCAGTTCATTTTTCCTCACTCTAGGTGTACGTAGCTATGTAAATTATTGCAGGTGAGGTGATATCAGATTTTTTGCAAAAGATTCGCACTTTTCATTTTAGCGTTTTTATTTACGTTGAGTAAATCTAGACTTTGGAACTTCAGTACATGCGGTTTGAGCACGCACTCGCAATTGAAGTACTCAATACACTTGATGGTTGTCGTCATCGACATGCGGCAATGGAATATTGAAAAAGGGCTATTGAAAATTGTCTGCTCACACGATATCTGCATTGTCTTTCAGTTAACAATCTAGGCCTAAGAGATAGCAACTAGTATTGGCATGTATAGCATGAAAGGTCACTTAATGTGTCAATTATACTTAGCTTCGAATGCACTTCACGACTAGTTGAGTATTGCTGACATATTTAAGAAAAATTCATACAGATGACAAGCTTCATTTGATGATGATTGTTCCATCTTTGGATAACATTTGTTCATTGTTGATGTGTAGCCTGCGTAAGCCTTGTATTGCATATATAACCGATATAGATGCTGAGCAACATAGAAATGGATGCAATAGAAAGACTCATGTTAGTTGGTGGGGATCTTAAATCTATTCGCCACTATCCACCAAATAAATATTGTTATGAAACCGCTTATTTGATTAACCCACAGATACATAAGTACTAGAGGGAGACTGCGATCGATGAGAAAGGGGATGAGGAAAAGTTCCAAACGCAATTCCAGTCATACATTGCAAAGTAGATTTATGAGAACATGATATCTTGGCATATGACCTGCACAAATTGCGAGGAACATCTTGACAGATCTAAGATCAATTTTAGGGTGCGACTAGAACCACTAACTTAGTCCAGGGATTGTCAAAAAATTTATTGCAATGTATAATTGCTCTTTTTAATCAATGAATTGGAACTGGAGCTGCTGAGCAATCAGTTAACTTTTGAAAATCCATGTTTCAAGAACAACAACATTTCTAGTTACAAGTTGACAATGACGTTCATCTGTAATGAATGTTTGGCAGAAGAATCTTAGACGAATAAAAACATTTTTAGATACTAGAATACTCTGTGAGAACTTCTGTATGATTGATTGTCATGTCGAATAGGTCACTGAAACGATATATGAGAATAATAAAAATCGCACACTATTATCTGAATGATGCAGCGACACCTTATTTAAACATAATTTCGGACAAGAACGTCAATCAAATATTTCGTTTTAAGGAATATGTGCTGCAATTGAAGTTTGAGTCAATAAATTAGTAACGAAATTGATTGATAATTGATCTGTTGATTGATAATTTAGGTGTTATGTCATTAATTATTGCAATTCAATTAATTTTTGACAGTTCCTGGTCTAGTCACTATTAGGGCTTGATTAACCAGTCATTTAATCAATCAAAATCTTAGTCAATTAACTTTTTGAGGCTAATCATAATCATAATCATAATCACGTCATTGAAATTACTTCAATCATCAATCTCAGTCATAATTAAGGATTTGAAAATTTAATCAGCCATTAATCATAATCAAAATCACGTTGATTAATCAACAAATTTGATTAAATTTAATTTTAGTCATCCAAAGATCAGTTGAGATCAGAACTCGTACGCCAATGGCAGAGTGACAGCTTGACCATGGTACGTGCGTATACGTTAGGACGGAAAGTACACAATGTCGTCGAGAGTGCCAGTTGTTGATGCATGGTCATGAACATGTGTTCACGCCTCGTCATGGAATATCTTCTCTCTGATGTCTTCTCTTTACGTGTACCTTAGATAATCAAAACATACTCAATTGACCACTGGATTAAATATTTTCGTCAATTTGTACGCTATGATGTCGATGACAAAATCAAATCGAATAATAACAGCAATTCTAATTCAGTAAGCTTATTAATTGAACAAGGAGATAAGTTTGAATAGAAACTGCTATCACTGCACAGTTTTAAGCATTTTTATCATGATTCAAATTATTACTTAAACGCACCAAAATTAACATTGATTCAACATAGTGTCTGAAAGTCGTAATAAACATCATATTCAACCCATCCAGCGTTCAACGCAAAGCGACTGGCCACATTAATCATAGTCGCAATTTTGAACACCTTAATCAATCATAATCATAATCACATTCTTCAACACTCAATCAATCATCCATGTAATCAAACTTCTGAACACTTTAATCATAATCTCAATCATAATCAACATTTTTGAATATTGTCTAATCGTTCCTGCTCTAGTCTCAGTAATGGACAAAAGACCGTTCCAGGACACCATAAAATCAAAAAAATTAGTACTTTTAAAAACGACATAAATTTATGAATTTAGTCCCTTTTTCAGGTTTTTAAGACCTAAATTCATGAATTTAGTCTATTCAAAAAGTACCATTTTTTCAAAAAATGGTATTTTTAAAAACAACATAAATTCATGAATTTGAACCCTTTTTCAGGTTATGAAGACCTAAATTCATAAATCGGCTAAAGCCAGAGGAGCTTCGCTCCGATTTGGGTGTTTTTAAAAATACCCAATTTTTCAAATTTTTCAAAATCTCAAAATTTGAGAATTACAATCGGGCGAAGCCCTAGAACCATCGGTTCGATTTTCACCCCCAAAATCTTGACCGTTCCAGGACAACCCGAAAATCATAAAAGTTGATGTATCTCAATTTGTGTGATTATGACATTTTTCATTGCTTAAATCATGACCGTTCTAGGACACCGAAAATTAGTATTTTTAAAAACGTTCCTTTTAAATCCATTTTCAGGTTTTTAAAATATATTCATGTGACTAAAAATATTTGAAGGAATTGACATATTCTTAACAATAAGTTTAGGTACTTTTTACAATTGTCATTCAATTGTAGAGAAACATTGCTTTTCTCGCATTTATGAATGAAAATGCTATTTCAGTGTAAGGAGCTGTGTCCTGGCAACTCAAACATTTGAAAGGAAACAATGTATCGAAAGAACAAACAGCTGCTACACCCACTTAGAACATTTGTTAAGACGTGAAATATATAACCAGCAAATCCTACTGCGGCAGATGCAATTGCCGGTGTAACAATACACAAACAACAATAATCGATATGGCTATTTCAAAACAATTGTGCTGAAGACTTATTTAATTTAACAGTGTTTCTTGCCAGTGACGGTTGTGTTAAAACGCTCTCGTCATATATTTCTCAAAATGAGACAAGATCAATTTGAAGATAGAAGAAAACAATCGTGTGCCAGGGGAGGATGAAAAAATTACTGCAGAGGAATTTCAAGAGGAATATATTTTGTAGAGGCATTGACTTTACAGCTTTCTTTGAGTGATTTCATAAGAAGCCAAATGGTGGGCAGTCAATAACTACCCATTGTAAACTTACACAACTTCTTGATGGCATGAAAAAAAAAGAAACAACTTCACTCAGTGGTCATGTGTTAAAATTTTTATCGGTAAGCACATCAACTATCTTCTAATTCTCTCTTGTGATTATGACAAAGAACATATTTTTATAGGTGATTCAATTAACCGAAGTTTACCATTTCACTTAGGTAAAATTAGCAGACAATTTTCCTATGCTTTGTAGGGTGTCTGTTTATTATTGTATTTTTAAAATCGCGGAACCCTATCTATATTGGAAGATTGGACAACCACAAGGGTATGGAGAATATTTCATTGTGTAAAGCAATTATGCTGACCCTTCCAAATGATTCCATTCTTCTGTCAAACCAATGGTGCGTCACATTTAGCGATACAATCACCGCGCTGGAACATATTCAATGGAATTTGGCTTTATGTTAAACTCCGGCTATTGTTATTGCGATACGGCCGCAAGACACTTTATTTTTTCAATGTTAGAACTATTATATTCTCTTTGTTTTGTTTAAATAATGGTGCGTCATTCAGCTAAATTACTGCGACCATTCAACTAATCCAAATGGACGACGGTCTGCGAAGAAAAATTTTATCATTCTTTAAACCCCTCTGTTTTAAAATGCAATGTTATTTCCTTCTTGCACATGTAAATACAATAGAGTGTTTCATCCAATGTAAACCTTGTCCTCGCGTGGACAGAAAATCTTATTGTTTAGAAAATTTGTATCTGTCGGTTTTTTTAAAATGCAATGTTATTTCTCCTGTTTTTTCAATGCAATGTTATTTCCTCTTGCACATGTAAATACAATTTAGAGTGGTTTCATCCAATAAAACCCTTGTCCTCGCGTGGGACAGAAATCTACTATTGTTGTAGAAAATTTTGTATCTTATATGCAATGTTATTTCCTGTTTTAAATGCCAATGTTATTTTCCTGTTTTCAATCATTTTCATTATGTTGTTATATGCAAATTGTTATTTCCTGTTTTAAATGCAATGTTATTTCCTGATTTTAAATGCAATGTTATTTCCTGTTTTAAAATTGCAATGTTATTATCTGTTTTCCAAAATTTTCATTATGTTGTTATATGACGTCATTTTTCTCTCATCCATATGAAACCTAGTCCTCGCGTGGACAAATTTACATGTATTTCCCATGTATCCAAATTGAATGTATGCAAAGTGGTTGTAACCAAAATTGAAATATCCATGTGTTGTTTTTAATTTTCTCATTTAC
>CAJQUW010006093.1:0-88267 GCA_907163375.1 Prostheceraeus crozeri | reverse complement strand
ACATCAGTACCGTTTTGCTTTCAAATGGCAAACACGCTTTAAATCAGATAAAGTACTTTATTCTCATGCTTTAAGAAAATAAATCACTCAGATCTTTGGTCTTCGTGCTTCATCGTCGTCAAGTATTCGAATTATATATTCTATCTAATACATAATGTATTCTTGCGGAATTTAAATTATGAAATGTCATAGATATCAGTCTTTACACTTAGAAAGTACTCGTTCATAAACTTAATGTACTCGTTCAGTTACAGGTATAGTTTGCAAAAGTGTAAAACAACCTGAGGTTTCTGCCGCTACGGCCTTTGCCAAGGATATGCTGTTTAGAGTTCATGACATGTATGAGAAATAGAAAGGATTCTTATTCGCAATGGCACAAACTAAAGATGAAATTGACTTCCTGTCCCTCGCTATAAAAAACTAACGAAAAATATATGTATACCGGTAATTCAAGCACAAAGCGAGGGATCATGTCAGTAATAAAAATGCATTATTTAAGTCTTAGACTCACCATGCACCTCTCGGCAAAAGTCATCACGCATCGTTTGCAATGGACATATACGCGATAAGAGAAGGTCAAAACGCACAATAATTGAAATTGGCAGTGATTGATTGGATTGAGAATCTGATGACTCAGATAAGCTAAAATTCGAAATTTTGAATGACCAGTATGTGAGCCTAGGACTGCTCAGCAGGAAAACATCTAGAAATATGATAGTGGAATCTTCGATCATAATTTACGACGGTATTCAAATGGATTCTGACTTTAACCCCATTTTCCCGACACTGTATAATTTCTGCGCTGTAAAGCTAATTTAAGGTATAATGGTATAAATAATTTGAAATTCTCATTTGTTCATAAAATGATTTACAAATTCAGAATTCTATACGGTGATCATAGCCGGGGATTCAATGCAGATTTTGTGCATTAATTTATTGCATATTTTCAAACAAAATTACTTTGGTAGCCTCCAAACATTCACTATTCACGCAACTGCTATGAAAATCATTTTTTCATTTAATTCAATTCATATTCAACATGCATTTTTAGTGATGACAACATGAATGTCGGCTAGGTATTTGTCAGCAAAAGAGTTCCATCCATAGATGAACTTAAAGATAGGAAAATTTCACATTCCACTGTCTAAGTGGTCGATTGCGATATCTATTCATAGCAAAAGTTAAAAATTTTCACGATGCGACCACCTTCATCATATCAGAAAGAAAAGCAACAACTTCCTTAATCTACTGTATCTATTGTCAATATCCGCTGTTTTTGTAAGTGTTCCAGTCTAGTCAATCAATATAGCATTGTGCATGGGCAGGCCCCTCTGGAAGTCTTGCATGTTATGAAAATAATTCTCTCCATGGTGGAAGCCATGCGAGTCATCAACTTCTTCATATTCTGGAAATCATTTTGGTGTATGAATCACCAAAATCCGAGCACTGACGGCTGAGAACGAAGTCAAAATGTAAATTGGTGACATGGACGGACTTCACTCATTGTCGATGCTATTATTCTAAGCACATTTTCAAATCAGATATCACAAAAGTTTCTGCATTCAGTCACTAAAACAGCAATTGGCAAAGTTTTCTAAAATCGTGAATAGTGTTGACCTGCTTGAAAAATTACCTTATCAAATATAATTTTGTGAATAGATATGCGGATCCTCCTAAATATACGCACTGAGGGAGTAGTCAGAAGTCAAGTTCTGTGGTTGCAATCGTTTTCATTTAGTTAAATGATAGCAAGAAGTTGAGAATAATTGTTTGGGATAAAAAGCGTCAGTCGGAAATCTTGTTGCGAGATATGGAAACATCAACTATGCGAATGCTTCATGTAGGCTATTCTGCTTGATACTATAATTAGCAGGCATATATGGGCGCTGTTCTTCTAGTTTGTTTGACCCTATGCGCACGAGTATTTCGTGTTCAGCCACAGAAACCTTGTCTGATTTACTCACTTAATTAGCTGACTTCTAGTTCACTAATTTTACACGCTTTTTCAGGGTTTTATAGTATTAGTCCGGCAGCCAGAACGAGTTTCTGCAGGGAACGAGGCCGAAAGTGAGACTTTCACAAAATGATGTACACCCTATGCCTAATACGAATGTACGCGTCTGCCGAGTTCTAGTGAGTTCCTCTTCTTGTCAGACAGGATCAAAGAAAAACATATGTAAATCCAATGGGACGCAGATTGCAGTTTTTGGCAAAAATGAAATTTTCTATGTTTTCTCTGATTAGACGAAAAGTACTAAGCCTACAGTCATAATTTTTGGCAAGGCATGTCTTCAGGTCATTTTCTATTATGTGCATGCGCTATTGTCATGTATCTGATCGGCAATGTATGTGAGAATGGGGTTCAATGTGGATGAAGTGGCTTGCCAAATCTGAATGTGTTTAGCTTTATACACAGAGGTGCATGGACATGAAAGTAAATGATTACAAGCAGCTATTTGACAAGCACATCAGCAAGCAAATTATCACAAGCTGTAGGTCAAATCATGATTTTAGCTGTTGATCACGTTGATCAACAGATCAGCAAGACCCCGACAATGATATGTTTATTACCGCATAGCTTGGATTGCACCCACCAGGATTGGAGCCGGTTGGAATGAGGCTGGCCGGTTAATTTAAATAGAACCTTTTGCGACTGTTGACGACATTTAGTTGAGAATAAATTGTTTAGTCAATCATTACAACATAAAGAGTATGTAAATATTGCATGATTTGAGAGTATCTACCCGTATGTTTTGTGACATAAATATTGCGAACTTTTCTTTAAACAGTTAAAAAATGATTACGGGCAACTCATACATATATGCAGTTCAAAACATACTTTATCAGTGATATAGTTCCCAGAATCATGTATATTCTAGCATGCATGAATTTTGGAAGCATTGTGTACTCCTCAACCTATTAAAGTCCCTCTTTTACTTTTCGATGAAAGTTTTCTTATTCATCAGCAGGAATCCAACAGGGAGATCCTCTTCAGCCTTTGTGTTTTGCTCTTGGAGTTGATGAAGTTGCACATCTAGTCACCTGACCTTTTAATTCTTGGTATTTAGACGATGTTACAACTGGCGGTCCAGCTTCTACTATTTTAACGGATTTACAGCCAATAATTCCCGGTTTGGCCAATATCTGTTTAGAAATCAATCCATATAAGCGTGAGGTGATCCATCTCGGATATGATATTGACTCATTTAAACTTTATCTTGATTAAATTTCAGCTTTTCTTCCGACGGTAAGAGAAACCAAGCCTGATCAGTTGCACCTCTTGAAATCTTCAATTCTCGATGCAGGAGTTCAAAAAGCTCTGGATAACAAAAAGGCAGATCTAGTGCGCATGTGTAGCCGTTTGATGCTTGCTTATTGACTCACATCCGGCTTTGTTTTTACTACGAAATTGCATCTTCGATCCGCTTGCATAACAAAACACGGAAAGTGATAGGCCTGCTTGCAATAAGTCAATAAGTACTAAAATGTTTATGTCACCGCGAAAGGAAAGAGTTCCATTTCTAGGAAAGAGAAATTTTTTTTAATCAGTGATTGTCTCCTAGTTTTATCTATAAAGGATAAAAAAACAAAAATATAGAATATATCACAGCCGTCTCAAACAGCCTTTTCGAGATGATATAAAACTATTTAACTATAAGAGCCATAGTTATGGAAGATACTGAAAATGCAAATATACGTGTATATGCAATCACAGTTTTTGTTTGAGTAATATATAAGATTATGTTTCATGATTACGAAGACAGAAGACGTCTCAAATGGACATAGCGTGGGAGGGCTTCGGGCAACGTAGCCAGGTTCTAAACGGCTCAGTAACCAAGTAGCAGATGAAAAGTGTCAGCAGCAAAGAACAAATTTAAATGAATTATTGCGGAATTTTATGAGATATTTCATGAAAAACTCATGAAAATTAATAGGATATTTAATGCGAAAACGCTCCAAATCCGCCAATCAGTCCTTTATAGGACTAACATTATTAACCATTGTGTATATTATTGTGTATTCATTATTGTGCATTATTATCTCTTAAGTGCCCTAACCTGACTTTTTCCCTGATCATGAAATTTCCCGAGATATATATGAGAACAATCTCACAGAAAATCATGATGGATAATCGCGAGGGCTTACAATGTTCAAATTCCTTTGATTTATTGAGCAATTTGCTTTAGACACGGCCAGGCGCGGTTAACCGGCATCGCGCGGTTTGACAGTAGTATTTGCGTAAGTAGTATCGTATTACTGAATTATGTATAGAAAGAAAGTATTATCCATTCAACTTCCAAGGAGAGAGGTCACCTGTCTGTCTTTTTCGACAGCGAAGACGACACAAAATACCACAATGGCTTTCAAATGGTGCGGTATTGATATTCGCTTTTCGTGTTAACACATTTTACATTGATTTCTATGTCGCATCTGGTGTGATGTATGCTAAAGCCAAATAAAGTTCTTAATTATTTTTCAATAAGTGTGATGTAGTGATGTACTTTTCTAGGATAACGGACTTCTATTATTTCTTCCTTTATAATTTTCATATAAATAACATGATAAATACAAAACGTTTTCGCACCATTAGAAACATGATAGACCCGTATCATGCAATCGGATGTTATGAGAGAAATATGCATTTGACAATATGTGACAGTCTTTAAGTTAGGACTTAGACTGTCATATACACGTATTGTCAAACACACGTATACACATTGCACACAGCAACCACATTTGTTCGTGGAAATTTGCATTACAACACCATCTCAAAACAAATCTCTAATATATTCTTCAAAGTGACAACAGAAGTTTCATATTTTCGTGCAAAAACAATTGTTTGGAGGCATTTTTTCGGGACAAGTTCGTCTTCTTAGTGCTGTAAATGTTTTCCGATGTGCTGAACATCCGTTCAGCGGCAGCACTGCTGGGTTGCGTCAGCACGCGCATCGCAGTCGAGATCCACATTCACAGTCGATTTTCTCAGCCGTCCGGCGGCGACTCGTTTTAAGTCACACGAGTTCTCAATAATCAGTCGGTTAGCATCGCCCAAATGTTTCAACATGTTCGTGGTGCTCCCAGAACATGCGTAGGTAATCTCACACAATTTGCAGTGCGATAATTTTTTTCCGTCCTTGATAATAATGTCGAACTGTCTCCATCAGGCGGCACTGTGAGATCCGCTGTTCCAGCTCATGGCTGCTCGTTGTCTTACCGCAGCTGCTAGCACTGCTGCTGCATATCCCAAATCCATACTATTTCTACCCACACAACGTGATCGTGAACACAATGCGAGTCTGCGTGACGTCTAGTTTACGAAGACGCACTGTAGTCGTTGCATGAATTGCTGGTTGAAGCATGTACTCAATTACGTCACCTCAGTAATCTCACACACAAGCGAATCTCATTGGACAGTGAGACAAACCGATTTCTGCTTACGAATTTTTTTAATGCGCTGATAACATTTGCCTATCAACCTCTCGGTTCAACCGCGCGGTTGACTCGAATGTTAGCTTTGCCTACCCAAGAACCGCGCGGTTCCAATCGCTCGGTTCAACCGGCGCGCAGTTAAACCGGTTGAACCGATTAACCGCGCCTGGCTCTGGTTCAAGAATGAATGTCGTAGACAGTCGACATAGGCCTCGTTAAATTAACCGACTTGCTGCTTCATTGCCATTCTACTCAGTCATTTAATAAAATGTTCACATTTAGACGAAGCACCATAGCAATGGGCTATTCTGAATCTCTAATAAACAACTCTTTAGGATTGCTTTTTCTCGGCATCAGTGCAAGCTTGTCGATACCAGAAAGATTTTTTGTTGGTCGAGGCTTGTCATTGAGCCATAACGCATTGACATAGCATAACATGTCCCGATAATTTATCGGTTATTTTTTGTGAATGATCTAAAGGTTCATTCCCATCGGACGAGGCGCGTCTCACGCGTCCAGAGTTTTCTTTCAGAACCTTAACAAACCTATGGGGCTGTTTACACGAGACGCATGGGACCACGCGTCCAAGAAATTTCAGAAAAAAGTTCTGAAATGACGCGCGGTTTGCTTACGAGATAGGCAAATCCATCCCGTGCCAAGCCGCCTCGCGGCTCGCTCTACACCCGCACTGCAACCTGACACGACAGGTTGCCAGATGTTGGTGCAGAGAATTAACTGACTTTCGACGTAGCTATCCGACAATTCTGACCCTCTGTGAGGACAATTTGACCAAATGAATATCAAAATCCCTTATCAGTGCGCTTTCATTCTTTGTCAACCATGAAATCGAATTCATGAATGCATTTGGAGATGAATGGTATTTTATTTACTGCAGAACGAGTATCGGAAACGAAGATGAGAAAGTTGTTATTGTTCTCAACTTATCTGATGATCCTCAGTATAGAGTGATACTCCCGATGGAATAGGCGATGTAAGTTAATAAATGTCGTTTTGTGAGCTGAGTTATGGCAAAGTCAATTCGTGCGTCAATTCTACTTCATGGTCTGTCACCTGTTCATTCATTTAAAAGGACACACACTTCATTTAAAAGGAAATTTCGCGAAGAAGATGATGGTGGTGTCTATTTTGCAATCAGTAACAATTTATTCTCCTCAAAAAATGTTCGTTTGTTTCGCTCAGTGCATGACAACATCCGATTAGTTTAAAATTATGCTGACAGCTTGATAAATGATCGCTGTAGTGAAATATCTGAGCCGATATTCCTTCAATCATACGACAACCACAACACTTGCAGATTTTGATACTCCGGAGAATAATTTCTGTAGATTCAGATTTATTTAACGAAAATTAACAAGACGGAATGCCTTTTATCACCATGTCATACTGACCTCAGTAATCATCTCAGATGTACCCTATTTTTCTAGACCGTTGGTCCACCAAAACTCATCGGATATTGTAATTTTCCTTAAGCAGCATTCTGATGGTAATTAAATGATATGAATAAGGAGATTGATAAGCCGAGCTGCTATTTAATTTTCTTTAATACTTTCAATATTTCGTGGTTAAAACCACATCATCAGGAATACAAAGAATACAAAATGATTTATACTTGGCAGAAGATGTAAAATTTAAATGTTAGTAGAAAAAATCAGATGGCGGTAATCATTACATTCATCTTTGTTGTTGATAGAAGGATGTAAGATATCGATGATCATTGCCTCACGGAATCTAAGGTTAACAATATCATGATCTTTATCTAAGATGTCCACAGATATTTTGCTATTGTCACACTGATGTAAATGCTTATAGATTGACGAATCTGAGTGGTTGATATGTTTGGTTATTCTTGTGTGTAATTTTCGTGCAGTGCTACCAATGTAGTATTGTTGACATTTGGTGCATGTTACTTTATAAACTACAAGTTGTTTGAAGCAAATGGCTTTGTTGGGGTTTTTACACGATTTTCATTTACATGTTTGTTCTGATTGTTTGTTTTTGTTCAATACCATCCGTAAGGTGAATGATTGATGGGAGACTCTCACTGGATATTTATTATATTCTCATCGATATCTTACATCCTTCTATCAACAACAAAGATGAATGTAATGATTACCGCCATCTGATTTTTTCTACTAACATTTAAATTTTACATCTTCTGCCAAGTATAAATCATTTTGTATTCTTTGTATTCCTGATGATATGGTTTTAACCACGAAATATTGAAAGTATTAAAGAAAATTAAATAGCAGCTCGGCTTATCAATCTCCTTATTCTCATCGGATATTGCTCTAAAATAGACTGCCCCTAGCAGCATTTCAATTATTCATCAGCGAACTATTCTCGTCGGATGAAACTTGCAGATCTAAAAACCTGATTACATCACACATTGTTCGCGCTCGAAAATCTAATGCAAAAAGGAATTACATGCGGAATTACATGAAAATTCTGAAAACTGAGTACGTTGTTTAACTATCTCGGGAGAATGTCACGTAATGATAGTAATGGGCAAAAGACCGTTCCAGGACACCATAAAATTCAAAAAAATAGTATCTTTAAAAACGACATAAATTCATGAATTTAGACCCTTTTTCAGGTTTTTAAGACCTAAATTCATGAATTTAGTCGTTTTTAAAGATACCGATTTTTCAAAAAATGGTACTTTTTAAATGGTGTAAATTCATGAATTTTGGTCATTTTTCAGGTTATGAAGACCTAAATTCATAAATTTAGGCGTTTTTAAAACTACCCAATTTTCAAATTTTTCAAAATCTCAAATTTGAGAATTACAATTTTCACCCTTAAAATAATGACCGTTCCAGGACACCGAAAAAATCATAAAAGTTAAGAATCTCAAATTCATGAATTTTATCAATCTTTCAGGTTTTTAAAATATAACATATGACTAAAAATATTTCTTTACAAATGGAAGAAACAAAAGTGGAAGAAACCGCAAGAATATATCCTTCGTTATCATATGAACGTAGTTCTACTTTAATGGACATTGAAAAAATGAATAAAGAAAAACACAAAGATAGAGTACGTTATATGAAAGATAAGGAATCTCAATTATTATTAAGATTCGAGCATTATAAAAAATTAAGAAAGAGATGGACTAAAGTTAAGAATGTAACACAAGGAATTGGCATATTCTTAACAATAAGTTTAGGTGCTTTAACAATTGTTATATCTTCAGGTGTTTTAGTAATTCCAGTAGTTGATACAGCTTTAACAGGTACGGGTGTTTTTGCAACTTCACTTGTTACAATGTTAGATAAATCTTTAATAACTAAGAAACGAAAATCATTAAAAACTAAGCATTTACATATTAAAGAAGTCTATGATAAACTACATTACTACTTTCAAAGAGTATGTGATGATAATGTTATTACGTTAGATGAGATTGAAAAATTTGATCAAATAGCTAATGAAGTAAATCAAATATCATTTCAATTACAGTCAGAAAAAGTTGATGATAAGAATAAACAGGATGGCAAAATTTCGAGTGATGGTAAAATTTCTAATGAAGAAAATGATAAAATTTTTTTAGAAGAGCTAAAAACTTTAAGCGAAAATTTAAGCAAAACTTTATTAAACAAAACTTTATTAAACAAAACTTAAAACGAGAAACCTTTGAACGAAAAGATGTCAGATAACAAAACAATAAAAAAATAATTTGTTCAGTAAAATGTTTTTGCTGTATTCCAATGTTACCACAAAATTCAAATATTATATTTTAAAAATGGATAAAATTAGAGCTGATAATTTTAAAAGAATAAAACAATTAGAAGAGTTAATAAAACAAAGAAATATTATGAAAGAAAATCATCTTCAACATAGAATGGTAAAAGCTGGAATTCAATCGGATATGTTTGAAAAAATGCAGCAAACCGAGCAAGTAAAAACTGATTTTGAAAAAACTATGAAACCATTTAAAACTCTTGAAAAAGAACTTACAAATAATGATAAACAAATTGATATAACAGATCCTGAGCACAAAACTATATTAGATGACTATGGATTACTAGAATCAAACATTAATAAGAAATTACCAAAATCTATGCAATTTGAACATTCTATCTCATTTATAGATGGAAAAACAATACCTAGATTTTATCTCGGACAAAAAGAAATATTTCCACAACCTTTTCGAGGTTTAATTTTTTCACCAGATAAATCTCCTTTTAATTTAGATAGAAATTTTGTTGATCTTTTAAGAGGAGCAGATTTAAATAATTATGCTGTAGAAGATCTCATAAAATATAAAGCTATGTTAGATAGAGTTGGTGCAGTAAAATCTCTTAGACGTTATAAACAATTAGAAAATTTATTATCAACGGGAGTTAAAGTAGGAAAAGGTTTTAAAACTGAAACAACTGTATTCTTACCAGATGATCCACAAGAATTACTAAATAGATTAAATATTTTAATATCTGCAATAAAAGAAGGTCATAATTCTAGTTTCAATGAAATTCATGCTATATTGAAAAGACTGTTAGAAAAGAAGATTCTAAATGAAGAGGATTATAAAAGTATAACGGGACATCGGAGATGTCTTCCAGGGCTTCGCCCGTAGCTGAAATATGTTGTTGTTTTTAATTTTTTATAAAAAAATATTTGATAAAAGATATTTATTCAAATTTTTTTAGTTAAAAAATGTGTTCAGCAGATTTAGACAAAATTAATAATTATTTAGAAAATTTGACAGAGATTTTGGGTTCATCAAAATTTAGTACGACGTTAAAAATTATAACAACTACTTCATCACACACTTGTAATTTAGAACCCATTCTACATTTGGAACAAAATAAAAATTATCAAATTGCATTGACTAGTTTCTCCACATTTAACACTATTCAAAATGTTATAAAAGATGTGAATGATCAATTTAGATATTCTACTGATAAAGGAAAAACGTGGAAAATACTGACTTTTCTTCCTGGTTCTTACGAAGTTGAATCAATATCAAATGAAATTAAGAGACATTCAGGTATACCATTTAAAGATAAGAAACAATTACATTTTGCAGTTGAACCGGCAGTTAACAAATTTTCTCTTACTTTAGACGAAAATCATCAAGTTGATTTTAATCATGATAGATCATTGTCAAAGCTATTAGGATTTAATAAACAAACCTATAGTCAAGGTTGTCATTTAGGTGAGAAGATTCCAAAAATAACTGAAATAAATTCAATTGTTGTACATTGTGACATTATTGAAGGAGGATATATAAATGGTAAATTGTCAAATCTAATATTCAGTTTTCCAGCTTTTACTGTACCCATTGGTTATAGATTAAATGTAATTCCACAAACATTAATATATGTCCCTATTACAAGAAAAACTATTAACAACATCAACATGAGAATCACTGATGAGAAAGGACAAGAAATAAATTTTGGAGGTGAAGAGATTATGATAGATCTTTTGGTTCGGGAGGTATAAACTCCCGTTCGGGAGGTATAAACTCCCGTTCGAGAGGTATAAACTCCCACTCGAAGCTAGAGAAGTTTAATTTTCTTCTTCTTATTATTCTTTAAAAAACAAATAAATTAAAATTAAATTTTTTTTATTAAAAAATGAGTGAAGTACTGCCATTAAATAAAAAAAACTTAAATTTAATCATCATCCAAATTTATCTAATAAAGTTTTGTTAGTTATTTGCGGAAGATCAGGTTGTGGTAAAACGTATCTATTGTTTAAAATTTTAACGACTCCAAATTTTTTGGATTATAACAATCTTATAATTTATACAACAACAGAGAACAACCCGTCTATCAATTTTTAAAATATGGATTTGAAAATAATCTTAAAAAAACAGCAATTGCTTCATTATTCAAAGAATATGAAAAATCTGAAGATGAAGAAGAAATAAGTTCGTGGTGTGAAGAAGCAGCAAAAAATAGTCAGTTAGTAGAATCCAATAAAAATAAGCATATAAAAATACAATTAATAGATGATAGTGGTAATATGCAAGATCCTAGTAAACTAGATAAAACAATGAAACATTGTGTAATTTTTGATGATTGTGTTAATGATAGAAATCAGTCAGTTCAGAGAAATTATTTCACAAGAGGTAGACATAATAACTGTAGTGTATTTTATTTATCACAAAGTATGTATTCATTAGACGGAAGTGTTATTAGAAAGAATGCAAATATATTTATACTATTTGAAATAAATGCAAGAAACTTAAGTGATTTGTTAAGAGATTTATGCGTAAGAAATAAAGATGAATTTAAACAATCGTGTAACAATGCTTGGTCAAAAGATTATGGCTTCATTACAATTAATATTGATAAAAAAATTCATGATAGAGTTACAGAACATTTGTTTGCCGAATGATAAAAATATACAAATATAGTGTTATAGTATTTTATTTTTTTTATTTTATGTATATATCAAATTTGTCTATCTTAGAAATTAGAAAATTAAAAAGGTTCAGTAGTTATTCCATCAGGCAAAATCTTTCTTTTATCATCAAATGGATCTAATGCTAATTTATGTTCCTCTTTTAAATACATTTTATGTTTCTTTGAATTAAGTCTATAATTACATGCTGTTTTTATTTCATTATTAAATAATACATTTTTATAATCTTGAAATGTTATTTGATTAGCCACTGATGCCTTTGAAATTCCTTTTAATGTTTTATGTGTTTTAATATTATTAGTTGTATCATAACAGTAACATTTAGATTTTAAAAATATAGCTTCTGTTATGAAATCTTCATTTCCTAACTCATCTTTTACTTTACATAAATCAGAAGGATGAATAAAATCTTTTATTTTATCTATTTCTTCATCAAGTGAAGAATTATACGGTACTGTTAATTCTAAGAAAACGGAATCCGTATCTGTAAAGTGTAATTTATAGTTTTTGCCATAAGCAGGTGCTAAATAATCATATATAAGTCTATACATAAATAGTTTAGCTAATTCTAATATAGTGAATGCAATAAAATTAAACTGATCATGTTTTACGCTGATTCGACGTAAGTGTACAGCACATAGTTCATCACTAAATCTAGTAGTTCTTTTATATGTAGGTTTCCTTGTTAAATTTTGAAACCTATCTTTATCATAAACTATTTCATTATAACGAATCCTGGACAGTGCCACCGCAAAAATCAAAACTATAACAGTACGCGAGGCGCCTTTCGACCGAATCGCTCGGACATCATCAGGCGTATCTACGCCTGATGATGTCCGAGCGATTCGGTCGAAAGGCGCCTCGCGTACTGTTATAGTTTTGATTTTTGCGGTGGTACTGTCCAGGATTCGTTATAATTTACAATGACCACGCTGAATGAGTATAAACTATTTCAATATTTTGTCTATTACGCACATTTTCTAAAGTCTTACCATAAAATGCATTATTCATTAATTTGAAGAACACGTTTCCAAAATCATCTTTATTTCTTTTAGCTATTTTACGTTTTTCAATATTGAACTCTATATAATTTTTTAACCATTTAGATTTTTGATAAAATAGTTTTCGATGTATTTTGGTGAGAATCATTCCATGTTCTAAATACCAATCTAGCATTCTTCCTTCAACAACATACTTTCCTTTATTACTTTGTGTTAACATAAGTTTTTTTGTTGGTCTGTATTTTTTAGGCGTTATAGATTTTTGATAATCTGAAAAATCTTCTATATTGGGAATTTTGTTTTCGGGACAGAAAGGAAAATATTTTGTTTTATCTTTTATTTCATCAGGGTATACTAAATCAACTTCATATATATAACCATGATTATAATTTCCATCATATGTTTTTTGATAATCTAGAATATTACACCATGACATCTCACCTGTTGGTAATTCTTGTATCATGCAAGAAGAATATAAGCTATTAAAATCATAATATAACAAATAGTTTTCTCTCATGATTTCATCAACTGCTGCTTGACTATCTTCATTTGATATAAGTCCTTCTATATTTTGATTAAACAATTTTATAAACTGATCGCTTTCTTCTGGAGATAAAGGTTTCATTATTCCATAATCATCAGGATTTACGTTTTTATTGTAACACTGTACATAACGATTACCTAAAACTGATGAAACGCCACCTCTAATTCCAGATTCAAAAAATAATAATTTATCATATGTATTTTCTTTATAATGTTTAAGTTTAACACCAGCATGTTTTAATCCTGCTAACCATGTTAAACCTGGTGTAGAATAACAATAACATGGATCTATTCCGTAATATTCTAAACACATATCACGAAAGTTTTCAAAAAGATCAGCAAGGATTAATACATTTATCTGAAGATATTTCATTGTATAATCATACATTGTTCTACAATTTAATTCTGTCCAATTCTTTTCAGCTTCTGCATAATCTTCTTCAGATAATTGTGATTGTTTTAATGTTGATTTAAATTTATTTATTGGAGGAAGTTTCTGTTCTTCCATAATTTTATTCACAGAATTAAAATCTCCAGTTAAACCAGTCTTCGACTGTGAACCACAGGTTAAATATTCATACGGAAATATGCCTTTTAAAGGTTTTAAATTATATTTATTTAATATTTTACATTGTTCAGGTTTCAAAGTTTTTCCCATAACATCTAATGAATAAAGAGTAAAAAATCTAAATGCATCTAAAATTCTAATGCAACCTAATTGCATTGAAAAATATTCTTCTTCTGTTTTACATAGTACATTTATTTGTTGTTGTTGTAATTTTTCAGATGAAAATAAATCTTTCATTACTAGATGGAAATCATATTTAGAACCATTGTAGAAATATAAAGGAACAAAGTTATATTTAAATTTATTAGCATTAAGATTACAAGAATTTTGTGCTGCACCTCTATATAATCCATTTAGATGATCATGATCTTTCACTTTGACGGCAGAGCCGTCGCTTCGATTATCAATATATTTGCCATTTTTATAATTTTTTGTAAATTCTTTTCCACAGTAATAACAATTTGTTTCATCAACAAAATTAATTTTTTCTTCATCCGTTAATGGAAGCATTGGTATATTTGTTTCAAGCAATTGTGAAAAACGTCCTTGTAATTCTTCTACTTTCTTTGTAAACATTTCTGAACTATCTTCATCATAGTATTGATAATATTCTAATTTAAATAATTCAGGATAATTTGAATGAATGTACATTCCCCAACATAATGGTTTTTATTCAAATAAATATTTTCTTTACTTTGTTCAGGTGCACTTTTTTCATATTTATAAACCGAAGGTTCTAGGGCTTGGCCCGTACCATTTTCAGAATTATAATTTTCAGAATCCGGCGAAGCCCTAGAACCTTCGGTTTGATTTTGTGTCATGTTAACATTATATGCTTCAAAATCACAATAAATAGTAAAGGGTACTTTATTTTTAAAATACCATTTATTATATTCTAAATAATCATCTTTTGGAAATGTGCTTCTGACTGCTTCATTTTGTTGACAATTCTCCAAATGTCTATTCATTTCTTCTAAAGTTCTAAAACTTGTCATACATTGAAGACAAGGAAAATTTGTATTATCTGAAGTTTTTGTAAATATAGAAACATCTTTACACAATATAAAATGACCCTGATAATATAATATATTCGCTTGTGTTGATTGTTTTGTTTGTTTTAATTTTTCAAATTTATCTTTATATATTTCATGTGTTTCATCAATTTCTTTTGTAAGATTAAATGTATTTCGATGAAAATTTTGATTTAATATTTGTAGCTGTTGTTCATATTCTTTATTATATTGTTCTTTATATTGCTGTTGACATTTTTTAAACATTCATTTAATTCTTTATTTTCTTCATTATTTAATTCTTTATTGTCTTTATTTAATTCTTGAATCGTTTCTATCTTATTTTGATATTTATGACCATATTCTTGTACTAATATTTTTGTTTGTTGTTGATGATCTGTTTTACATTTTTGTAAAATTTCATTTAAATTTTGCAATTTTTGTTGATATTCTAAAGATAAAGATAAATAATGGGAATCATAATCATAATTATAATTACGTCCTTTATAATTATTATGATTAATCATTATTGGTGATAATGTTTTAACAATTTCAAATTTTTCAGTACATATTATATTTCCTTGGTAAAAAAATAATGATGCATGTAATTTCCTCTTTTATTGTATACTATTTCTGATTGACATAAATTTTTATTATTAAAATAAAATTTTTTTGAATCTGAGTAAAATGGAGTAATATTACCAATAGAAACATAATTCACATTTAATTCAAAAACATTTACTTCTATTAAATTTTTATTCTTTTTATGAAACTTTATTAACCTATTATAATCACATGGAAATTCATCTAAGCCATTGGAGAGATCAAATTCTTTTATATATTCTTCTTTATTATAATGACTTAGTCTTTCTTTATGATATTTTGCAGGATGTAAATGTGCTATAATGCTCCACAGAAAACAATAAGCATCTTCATTTTTTATGTTGATTATTTGTGGTGAACTGAAAGGTAAAGGAACATAACTACCACCAGTATTATTTTTATATTTATCAATTACTATTTTCTTAGATAGTATTTTAACAAATCTCCAACCAGATTCACGTAACTGGGCTTCAATTATACAATTTTCTAATTTAAGTATCATTTGTTCAAACATGGGTTGTATATCATTTACATTATGAATTTCTTGTGAATTTGTAAAATGTCCTTGTATTATTTCTTCAGGAATTCCATCAGGTCCATTTTTTGTATAAAGTACTTCTACATTCATATAACATTTGAAAGATTTCTTAAATATATTATAAAAGTTGGATAGAATATCAGAAAAAGTTTCATCGGTTTCATTATGTTCAACAGATTCATTAAATAAATATTTTATATCTGTTACGGCTTCATCAAATTCATCTATTTCGTTAAATTCATCAGTATCGCGAAATAAATATCTTCCATCTGGTACGGGCGAAGCCCTAGAACCTTCGGTTCGTACATGTTCATCTTCACTATTAAAAACTTTTTTATATTCCGAATGTGAATAATCATCAAACATTTTTTTAACTTTTATATCATTAGGTAATGTTTCTAGATAGTTTATATAATTATTTAATTTTAATATATTTCCTTCATCAACTCGATCTACATTTTGTAAATGAAATTTACTATTTAAATGAGATTGATAACTTCTTTTTGTTTGCAACTTTTTTTTACATAAGACACAATAAAACTTGGTATTTTCCATTTTTTTATTTTTTAAAGAAGAAATTGTGTTTTAATTTTAGATATAAACATTCTAATAACAAGGTCTTGAGAGTTATTACATATTATTATATATTTCACGTTCTTAAGTTATTTTATTTTCTTTATCACATTAAGTTTTATCATATTAAGTTTTATCATATAATGTTTCATCATATTACGTTTTATCATATTAAGTTTTATCATATTAAGTTTTATCATATTAAGTTTTATCATATAACGTTTTATCAAAAGATAATTTAAATTTATTTTCACTTACTATTGATTCTTCATCATCATAAATTGATTCTTCATCATCATCATAAATTGATTCTTCAACATCATAAATTACACTTTTTGTTATAGGATGCCATTCCCTGATAGGATACCATTCTCTTATTGGAATATCTAACTCTAAATTACATTTTTTATCTGATAATAATATAATAGAGAAAAATATTGGTCTTTGATCTCTTTTGGAAAATTTAATAACACCACCATAATCTGAATCACTTTTAGTTTTTATTAAAGATGATAAAATTTTAAATTGATTAGATGTAAATCCTAATTTGAATTTTGTAGACCCGACACATAGTTGTCTAACAGTATCTTCAACTATTCCATCATCATTATTTTCAATTGTAAGAAAATGAAATTTAGATAAATTTTGATTATATGTAGTATTAATATCATGTACATCAGTATGAGATATAAATTTTTCTTCACTTAAATTTTTATAATTACTAATATTTTTATAATCTTTTTTACCATTTACACCTTTTTCAGATGTTTCAGAATCATCATCTATATTATCATCATTATTATTATTATAAGATTCTTTAAAATTCTCATTTTCATGATGTTTAAAATTTTTATTATTTTTAGAATTTTTATCATTTTCTGAATGTTTATAAGGCGTAGTCCACATGTAAATTTTCTCTTGTTGAGCCAAGCCTTTTATGTAAGATTTTAATAAATTAATATTTGAATTTGAATATAATCCTATATATGTATCATCATCATATCTTTGCGGCATTTCTAATGTTTCTAGTTTATAAATTGTGTCTCTATAATATACTTGACATAATAATTCTTCGTTATGTTTTTTACTCTCTATATGAATATTATATTGGTTTTGTTCATCAACAAATAATCTTATTTTTTCTTTGGAAAATGATCTTAATTTTTTAACTAATTCTCTAATATTGATATAATTGATAATTTTATTTTCTATCCAATCAGTATTACTAATTGGTAATACTGCTCTAATAAATCCGTGAACATTATTATGTCCAATAATAACCATATTTTCTTTATTCAATTCCACATACGCTACATCATTATATTTACTAACAATATCCATAAATTTAATAAATGGATCACCTGGAAAAATACAATAGTTAGTTTCTATAGAAGGTAAACCTTTAGTCTGTTCTCTAAATATTTCGGCTTGTAATTCAAATAAAATATTTACATCTATACATGGATTATTATTATTATCAAAACATTTCTTTTCAAATCCCGTTGATCTCGTCGAATAAGAAGAACAGGATGATGCGGACGAATATAATTTTTTTAAATTTGGTTTTTCCATTTTTTTATTTTTATTAGAAAAAGTTTTATTTTTTTTTCTCATTATATAAAAAAATTACTTTTTTATTGTTTTAAAAATGATGTTACCAAATGTTGGTGGAGGTGCATATATCCCGAATAATCGTGAATTAGAAATACAGATAGAAAATTATATCATGAAAGCTGGAGACGTTTTATCTGGTCCATTGCATCTTTCTATTCTTCCGCAACAAAATACAGAGTTAACAAATAAACAATATGTTGATACACAAATCAATGACTTAAAAGAAAAATATATAAACGATGTTTTGGTTCCACTGATGAATGAATTAAAGTTGCTTAAACTTAATGACAAATCATTAAACGAAAAATTATTAAAACTTGATAAAAAGGATAGAGAGCTAGAAGCAGATATAGCAAAACTTTTTAAAAAGATTTCAGAACAATCAAAAATTTTAATATTACTTTCTATAAAGTTAAAATCTGCAGTCATTAAAAATAAACATCAGATACAACTATTGAAAGAACAATTAGAAGATGAAATAGAAAAACTTCCTGAAAGAATTAAAAAAAATTTAAAGCAGTTACAAACTACATTCCAAAAAAATGTTGATGAATTAAGTTCTAAAATTACTCAACAAATGAAAAAGATGAATAGAATAATAAATGAAGTAAACTCACTTAATCAAAAAGTTGATAAAATGAAAACTCTTAAAATCAATTTAGAAAATGAATTAAAGACAAATTTACAAGAAAACTCTAAAGAAAATAAAGAACAGTTAGATGCTGTTAAAAGACAATTAGATGTTCTTAAAATTAAGTTAAATGCTCTTAAAGCGGCGTTGAAGATGAATCAGGAGAAAATGCAAGTTAATAGAAAAGAAATTAAAGTACATCACACGCTACTTGACGCAA
Organism: Prostheceraeus crozeri; assembly: GCA_907163375.1. Classification (NCBI taxonomy): domain Eukaryota; kingdom Metazoa; phylum Platyhelminthes; order Polycladida; family Euryleptidae; genus Prostheceraeus; species Prostheceraeus crozeri. Next base: position 69,146 of record CAJQUW010006093.1, on the reverse strand, counting down.
TAGATAAAGTGCAACGGAAAATTAATAAAGTTATCACGAAGTTGTTGTCCATTCACACATGTAAATCTTAACGTAAATATTTTTCCCAAAAGTCAAATTTATTCCTAAAAAATGCCTATAATTTATAAACACAATCTTAAACATTTTGCTTCAAATCAAAGAATTGCTCATGAACGACGTATAAATCCTGTTTATCATTATGATAATAGAGAAACAGTTCACACGGAAGGAGCTGGCATCTTTTCTGGTATTGGAAGTATCGTTAACTTAATTAAAAATAATAAAGATTTGATTACATCTGCTGCAAAAGGAGCAGCTGCTATAGGTAGTACAGCTAGTGCAATATCAAATGCTGTCAAGTCTCAAAACGAATTAAAACAACTAGAAGCTATTCGTAAACTTAGGAATGATTCTGAAGAACTAAAAAATTTAAAAAAACTTTCAGAGGAAACAAAAAACAAAATTGCTAACATAGCTGTGGGGGTGAAACCTTGAGGAGCGGAGCTCCGTCTGATAGTAAACATAAGAAATCAGGCGTAGCCATAAAACGTTCAATTGAAGAAATAAGAGGTAATGGCGTGAGCAGCGGAGCTGGTCTAGCAAAATTCTAAAATATATTTTTTAGTAAAATTTTTTTAGCAAAATTTTTTTAGTAAAATTATTTTAGTAAAATTTTTTTAGCAAAATTTTTTCTGTGTGTGAGAAAAAACAAAAAGTCAAATTATTTTTTATAAAAATGTCTTCGCTTATCGAAAATGAATTTGAATTAGATAAACCACCAGGTGTTAGTTATAATCAAAAAAAGAATGATTATATAAGAATTGCTATGAATCCCGGATCTTCCAGTAGAGTGAATACTGGAGGTGATTTAATTTTTGAAGTTGATAATCAGCAGAGTTATTTATATTTATCTGATTCATTTTTACACTGTGAATATTCTTTGTATAGTGATGCCAATTTTACAACACCATTACCAGATACCGATAATATTGCACTAGAGAATAATTTCTTTCCAAGATTATTTACACAAATGCGTTTAGATGTTGCAACTCAAAATATAGAAACAATAAGTGATTCTCCAGGTGTAATTGATACAATGCTTAGATTTGTAACAATTGGTGAAAATAATAAAAAGTATGAAATCGAAGGTTGGTTTCCTGATACTAATGATGGTATAATTATAGATGATTTAACTCACGCTGGAATAGATGCCGCAGGAATTGCGAAAGATGTAGAAAATATTGCAAAACATTTAAATAAAACAAACAATAGTGCATATAAAGAAAGACGTGAATTTAACAAGAAAAGTAAACAGACAGTAAATTGGCCGTTGTCTTCATTATTCGGATATTTAGATTATGATAAACTATCATATCAATTAAAATTTAAATTAATAATTCATCGTACAGCAAATAATGAATTAATCTTTTTTGGTAAGTCTGGAAAAAAAGCATATTTAAAAATTGATAGACTTGAATGGTGGATTAAGCATATTACTCCTAGTTTAGAGATTGAAACAGCTATTGCAAAAAGATTAAATACTAACAAACCAATTCCAGTAAATTTTCTAAAGCGTACTGCTAGTTCAGTAACTTTTTCCGAACAAAGATTTAACTGGCATTTTACTAGAACTGCGAATACTCCAAGATATTTATTACTAACTTTTCAAAGAAATAATTCTCCAAGTTTTGATAAGAACAACAATCTTTTTCATATTAATACAATTCGAAGTTTACAAGTTTCATTAAATCAAACCCGTTATCCAATTAATCCATTAAGATTCGATGATACCAATAATCAATTTATGGAAGGATATGATTCTTATCGAAATCTTTGCATAGAATTTGGAGTTGAACCACAATTAACTCCTGGAGATTAGAGACATTTATATCCTGTTTTCTGTTTCGATTTAAGCGCACAATCTGAAGATATTATCAAGACTGGTTGTGATGTAACAATTAATATTGAAAAAAAAGATTCCACAACTTCATTGATGGCTTATGGTTTATTGCTGGAAGATGTAAAATATTCTATTGAAATTCTTAATGGAAAGATGGCTAGGATAAGTTAATTAAATTCTTAGATTAAAATTTTTTTAGAAATTTTTATAAAATGTTTTTGTAACTAGAATAGATTTAAAATTCCTAATTTAAAATTTATTCATAACTAGAATAGATTAAAATTTTTAGTAACTTAAAATTTTCGTAACTTAAAATTTTTTTATTAAAAATGTCGCAAGCGAAAAGTAATAATAAAACTGTTGAATTAAAATTACGTAATATTGTTGACAAAAATACCCCTAAAACTATTACGATTAACAAAAAGAAGTATTACATAAGTAAACCAATGATAGAGAATATTAAATTACAAGAAGAAACGAGTGGTGGAATTCTCCCATTAATTCCACTAATAGTAAGTGGAATAGCAGCAGCAGGAAGTGTTGCAGGTAAGACAGCTGGTATTGTCCAAGCAGTAAATAAAAATAAATCAGAGAAGGCAGCATTAGAAGAACAAAAACTTCATAATAGAGAGTTAGAGAAAGTTGCTAGGGGTGAAGGAATAGTAGATAATTTTATTAGTAAATTAAAATTAGTTGATGAAGGAAAACGAGTTCTTAAAAATATTCTCCACAATGTTGATGATTTAATTGAAATTAAAGAAACTAAAGATGGTTCTGGAATATATCTAAGTCCTAGTATGATAAGGTAATAACCTCAGGACCTTTGGTTCTATTCGGTAAAACTTTAATTTTATCTTTTAAAATTTTTTTATCTTTAAAAATGGATTCCGCAAATACTACAAATTCTGAAAATTTAATTAAAGTAAAAATTGCTAATTTAAATTTATTAAATTATCTATTAAACAAAAATGAAAACTCAAATTGTAAAATTTATGAAGGTAGCGACATACAAAAAACATTAGAAAACTTTCCTGGATTTATTTGGAGTAAATATTCGAAAGAAAAACATCTTCCTGGTCATTCATATACCGGTCCAGGAACTCGACTAGATATAAGACTAGATGAGAATATTAATCCGAAACCAGGTGAAGAACCAATAAATAGAGTAGATGCCGCCGCTTATAGACATAATTTAGCTTATCGAAATCAAGATCTAAGTTCTCGACATGCAGCTGATAAGAAGATGATTCAAGAATTAGATAGTATTCAAAATCCTACATTTAGAGAAAAAATTGAAAGAATGTTTGTTAAGAAAGCTTTACAAGCTAAAATATTATTCGGTCAGGGTTTAAATGAAACGACAGCAAAGCTGTCTGAGAGCAACGCTCGAACCTACGCGTCTGAAATGTCGAATGACCTAGGACGCTATGCGTCCGAAATTTATAAAGAATACAGAAGGCCTAAATATTTCTTGAAAGTAAGAGTATTTAATAAAGATGATATTTGGAGTGCTGATCTTATTCATATGCCGAATGATTCTGATTATAAATACGCATTAACCGCTATAGATTTATATACACGTTACGCTTGGGTAAAGCCTTTAAAAAATAAAAGTGGTCTATCAGTTAAATATGCGTTTGAAGAAATCTTTAAAGAAAGTAAGAGAAAGCCAAAAAAATTGTTTGTTGATAAAGGGTCGGAATTTTATAACCGAAACGTTCAACCACTATTTGAAACTGTTTATTCAACTGAAAATGTTGGAAAGGCTGTAGTGATAGAAAGATTCAATCGGACATTAAAAAATAAATTATTCAAAAAATTCACTGAGCGAGGAAATCAGAAATGGTTGAAGATATTACCAGGAGTTGTAGAAGAGTATAATAATAAAGTTCATTTAGGTATTGAAGAAACCCCAAAGAATGCTTCTGACGACCCTGATTTAATACGAAAGAAAATATTCGAGAATAATTATTCGAACGAAAATAATAATTTGAATGAGAGTAATCCGAATTTACAGAAACGTAAGCCGAAATTTAAAATTGGAGATAGAGTTAGAATATTTAAGTATAAGAATAAATTTGAAAAAGGCTTTGTTGGTTACTGGACTAAAGAAATCTTTGAAGTTTGTAAAATAAACCAAACTTATCCGATTACTTACGAAATCAAAGATTTAGATAATGAAGATATCAGAGGCCGTTTTTATCAAAATGAATTACAACGAACTGATTTTTAATTATCATTATCATTATTATTGGAACTAACGTTTCGGGAATGAAATTCCCTTGTTCAATTCTAACATAATGTCAAGAAATGGTACTCCTTTTTGTAATTTAAATGAAACATAAAGACATAATTGACCGCAATAAGTAGTTCCCGGTTTTTGAATTTGAAATGTATTATAAGTTCCATTGCCAAGTAATTTTTTGACTTCGTTTGTTGGAGGCAATCCATAAGAGTCAAAATAGTAATTATTTCCATTTTTATTAAACATACCTGCAGACCAATGTATTCCTTTTTCATCTGACGTATGAAGATTTGTTATGAAATTTATAGTTATTGTTGGCTTATTTTTTAGGAATTGTAATTCGTCTCTCATCAATATGTGAAAATTCTTTATTCCCAATTGATTTGCGATTTTCTTTAAATCGAAATTTGTAGTTGTTTGCGTTCCATATAATTTCGAAAACTCACTTATGTTGCTCATTTTATAATAAAAAAATTTCTTAAAGGACCGCTAGAAGTCAGAAGGGGGGTATTGATTTAAAACTGTTCCATAATGATGACTTTCCTTACTACTTAGTCAGAAAGGAGGGGGTATTGATTTAAAACTGTTCCATAATGATGACTTTCCTTACTACTTATTCGATTTTGAAATGATTTAATTTAATCTAAATTAAAAAGGTACATTTGTAAGGAATCAGTTTATTAGCAGAGTTAGTGTTTCGTACATCTTTAATCAACTGCAATTCATTTCTCATCAATAGGTGAAAATTCTTTATTCCCAATTGATTTGCGATCTTATTTAAATCGAAATTCGTAGTTGCTTGTTTGCCGTATATTTTTAGGAAGTCTCTAATGTTATTAACCTGAGGACATATATCACCTATATTACTCAGTCCCACAGAAGGAGATAAGTGACGTGTAGGTGACGGATTTTCACCATTCATTTTAAATGAAATAAAAATGTATAACTTGCTGACACGGTGTGATGATTTACTAAAATAATACAACAAATTCAATAGCACTTTGGGAGATGAAACAATAATAGCATCAAATAAATCACTATTTCCCTTGAAGAATGAATTTAGTTTTCTCCTGATGGCGATGCATGTGAGGTCGACGCATGTGTTGGTTGTTGCGCTGTGCGTTCTTCCTCCATTTGTAAAAGAACCCTCTCATAACTTGGTGGATTAAATGGACGTTGGACGATGGACGATGGTCGTTGGCGAGTTTTTTCAATTAAAACTTCATCTTCCTCTTGCAATAAAGTTCTTTGCAATGAAATGTACGCCTGCTGTCTGCGTTCTATTAAGTTCAATATTCTTTTATCAATTGCATAATTGACATGTGAGTCACCCAGATTATGAAAAATTTCATTCATATTTATGTGAGAAAATATTTTACTCCGTGGTTGGAGTCTGGCTATCTGTCTTGTTATGTCAGTAAGTCTCCGCTTTTTCATTTCCAACCGTAAATCGCGTTCTTGATTTCCTACCATTGTAAAATAACAGCACAAACAGACAACTGCAAGAAAGTATATTCAATAAACTGCACATCCTTTTAAAGTAACAACCTTCAAGCGCAAATAATACGTTAATTTTCCCTTCAATGCGGGTTGTGAAATCTCATTCACACTATAAGAACAAAAGAATCCAAACAAAATAGACATATGAGAGAGAAGAGAAATGAATGAGCATTTCTCTTCATTTTGGTTTCCATAACAATCATTCAAGCGACATTATTTTGAATGGAAAAATACACCGACTCTCGAACCATGTCGGTACTTTTATCGGCAGCCATGTCGACAAACTTTCTGACACATTTTCCTGCTCCCAGAACCATTTTTGGTGTAAATTTCCATTAGCGTTCAAGGTCATTCTATTAAAAGCATACGGGAATTATTCTCATTGAAGACAAACAATTGTTTTAAAGAATGCATGTCATTGTGAATACAATATTCCTGTAACAGACAGGATCGAGAGAGAGAGAGACGTTGTTAACGTTGTCGTCCAACTATTAACTGCTCGCGGAGATCGGTCCAAATCATATATTTTCAACATCTTCATAATCATTTCCAATTTGAATTACAGGAATGACATCACCAGAGTCGACATCTCCATCTACCTTCGTACAAATCGATGAAGTTAAATGCGAAAAATGTGGTGAAGACAATGCGACTGAGGACATGATGCAATGCGACAAGTGCAACATGGCCTACCACATCACCTGCACACAGTTGCCGTTATACGAACTGATCAAGTACTCCAGAAAATATCAATACAAACGAAAATACACCTGCGAGTCCTGTATGACAACAACATTCCCTAGCCTGTCTGAGAAGATCAGAAGACGTATGAAGATAAAGGTCACACAGCCAAGTGAAGAAGAACTGAGAAAGCAGCTACAAAACTACGAAGAGGAATTAACACAGAAAAGACTGAAGATTGACAAAATGGAAGAACACATATCAATAACGACAGACGAATTGAGAAACTGCAATAGGGAACGTCTAGAATTTCTCTCCACAATGCGATCATACGAAACCGAGATGAAGAGACAAGACGAGGAGATATGTCAGTTAAAGAAGTCTCAAGATCATGGAAGAAGAAACGACGAGAGGCAAAATGATGAACATCGAAGGTGCACGGTTGAGGGGAAGGAGGAGACCATCAACACAAAGGAAGTTAAAAGAATGTTCGAGAACCTCGATATGAAGATCACGGTCATGGAAAGGAGGCTCGACCACATCACAAGTGATCAACACAACAAAGAACCTGAAGTAATCCCGACTAGAATAACGCAAAGAAGCGGCATGAGATGGCTCCCAACATGCTACAATTGCAGAAGAAGTGGTCATATCGCCAAGAATTGCTGGAGACCACAAGACCATGATCGAAGAAGCTTCCGAAGATCAAGAAATCAATATCATACTTACCACCAACCTTGTCAACATCTCTACGATCAATATCAAGGACAATATCGCCAACAACAGCCGCAATACAATCAATATCAGCATTACCAACAGCAAGAACAACAACAGCAGCAACAGCAACAGCTGAGAGACGATAGATTCAGGGTGACAAGAACCCCCAGCAACGAGCAATTTCCGAGATTTGTGCCGACTCGTATGCTTCACGGTCAGCAGGGCGGCAACCAGACTTCAAGTGACAACGCAGTGTATCCACCTTCCGGCAGAATTGCTCCTTATTTTTAACGTAAGTAGAGAAGGAGGGGAGACAGATGACGATAGTAATGAGAATGACAAATATTTTGAGCATATAAAAATATTTTATGTCAATATCAACTCTTTGAATGATTACAAGATCAAAAATTCTGATCTAGTTAATGACTTTAAAGATTATGACATAATATGCTTCACAGAAACACACCTGAAAGATGAAGAAAGTTCACCTATGATAGATAATTATATGGGATACCACTCGATTGTTAAGCGAAAAAATTATATTGGTCGAAATATCAAGGGAGTATCCGTTTATATCAAAGAATCAATGCAAAATATATTCAAAAATTTTGAAGAGATAAAAAACGAAAATGGAAATTTATTGGTTTTAAAATTTACAAATATGCAAAGGAAAACAAAAGAAGATATCTATCTAATTATCTGCTACAAAGAAAACAGAGAGTCACGCTACAAGGAAAATGATTATTTTGAGAAAATAAAACAATATATCATAGAATTTAAAATGCGCAATGTTATCATGATAGGTGATTTAAATGGTAGGATAGGATTGCTTTCTGATAATGAACAACTTGATATTCCAAAGCGGAAATCGGATGACACTATTGTAAATGGAATAGGAAAAGATATCATCAAATTCTGTAATGATACATCATTAATTATAACAAATGGTAGATTTGAAAGCGGGAAATGCACTTTTCACTGTTTAAAAGGAATGGAAGTAAGAAGATCTGTAATAGATTACGTTATAATATCGGAATCTCTTGTAGAAAATATACAAAATGTGATCATAGACGAACCTACCCTTTATACAGACCATTCACCAATAAGAATAGAATTGACCATAAATCTGAAATCTAAACCATTAGAAACTGTAACTTATAAGAAGAGAATGCCTTTCACACGCATAAAAGGACCATGCAAGTGGCCAAGTAAATCAGAACCAAACTTCGATATGAACCTCTTTCAAATTGAATGTAGTTCACTATTACAAAATATAAACGCTGGCCAAAAGGCTACTAATTCAGAAATTTATGAAGCCTTGCTAGAAAACATGAAAAAAGCATCACAAAAAAACAAAATGAATAAGGCAACTATAAAATATTCAGACGAGACCAGGAAGATTAGACGCGAATATAAAGCTCAAGTGAATAAATGGCAGGAAAATAAAACGACAGATAATCTTGAATTATTGTTAATAAGCAAAAAGAAAGCGATTCAATGTATAAAAAAAGAGAAAAAGTTATTTAAAGCAAGAAAAATGACAGATCTCAAGATAGCGAAACTAGAAGGAGATTCGAAAAAATACTGGGACCTGATAAATCAAAACAAGGATAAAAGGAAGAAAAAAATGATTACTTCACTAAAAGCAACCGATTTTATTGAACAAAATAATAAACAGATACAAGTCTTAGAATCAAAATCCATAGTAATATCCGAAAAAATACAAAATCTCAGGATGACAAAATTCAAGGATCCTATTTTGGAAAGCGAGATAACGCATCAAGAGATTATGGAAACAGTAAATAGGGCGAGAAAATCAAAAGCCAGTGGACCTGACGGTCTAGTTTACGAAATGTTTCAACAAAATTCTAATGAGATGACAGAAATTCTGTGCCACCTATTCAATGGCATATTAAATGATGCAGTAATACCATGGAACATAAGCTGGAATATACCGACTTATAAGAAAGGTGATAAGAATTTACTATCATCTTACAGATGTATAAATCTATCATCTTGCATTGAAAAATTGCTAACCAAAATAATCAACATCAGACTTTGTAAATGGCTGGAAGATAATAATTTTATTCATGTATCGCAAACTGGCTTTCGGAAAGGAAACTCAGCATTAGACAACATTTTACTATTACGAGAGGTAATTCAAATATATTCAAATAGTCGTTGTCCACTATACATCTGCTTTATTGATTTGTCAAAGGCATTTGACTCAATACCAAAAGGAATATTAAAATCAAAAATTGAAACTTACCTACCACACAGTAAAATAACGACCTTGATAATTCGGCTAATATATAATAAAAAATTTCAAATATTATTCGATCAAGAGACAACAAGGCCCTTTGAACTTGCAAATGGAATTCCTCAGGGAGATAGTCTCTCGCCTACATTATTTGGTTTATACATTAACGATCTGATAGACGAATTTGATAAAGAAATGCAACGCATAGATCCTGTATGTATTTCGGATCTGAAAATTGCTATCATGACTTATGCTGATGATATTTTACTTTTACTAATGAGCGAAAGTCAAACAGGTCTCATTAAACAAATAAAACTAGTACAAAAATATTGCCTAAATAATGGATTAACAATAAATTTTAACAAAACAAAAATTATGGTCAAGGACAAAACTCAATATAGTAAAGTAAAAATTAATTTTAATAACTCCATTCAAAGTATAGAGGTAGTAAAAGAGTACAAATATCTTGGTATGTTTTTCTCAAAAAATGATAAAATGCATATAAAGGAACTAGAAAATAGAGGCAGACGATCAGCTTTTTCAACATCACGAGTATTAAAGGAATTCGGTCAGGTTGAAGGCAATATAATCAATGATACTTTTGAGACACTTGCTCTTTCGAAAATGAGATATTGTGGTGAATTCCTGTTTTATAATAAATTAGAGGAACTAAATAAAATTCAGAACCAATTTTATAAGTCACATTTTCATCTCAAGTTATCTACACCGAATTACTGCCTTACTGGCGAATTCGGAATAAAACCTATCGAATTCCACTTCTACAAATCAGCATTAAGATATTGGAATAAAATACAAAGAATGAATAAGGAAAGCTATATTTATAGAATGTTCCATACAATTAATAACAGTGTAAACGATAGGATTTACAAAGGAACTTGGTGTTGGAGAATACAAGAACTGCTGACAAAACTTAACCTAACACATTTGATTGATAATCAGATAATGGAGAAGAAGACTTTTAACAAAATGGTTAATATAAGATTGAAAGATTACATTCGAGAGAAATGGATTGATTCAGCAAAGCACAGTCATAGAGGACTAAGATACTTGGAATTAAGTAGATTTAAATGTGAAATGAAAAGCTATCTGCACTGCCATAGCTCAAAATTCAATATGAATCTGATATTGAAATTCAGAACTGGAAACCATGACTTAGCAACTGAAATTGGAAGATACAAAAATCGAAGAGAATACGATGAATGTATTTGCAGTTTTTGTGATAATAACTGTTTAGAAGATTTATATCATTTTATTGTGGCATGTCCTCGATATCATAAAGTAAGGGAATTGCGTATTCCATTTTTAACGAATGTCAATCGACCAGATTTCTATGTTTTGATGGACAAGCTTGTACCGAGGCAATTGCATTCATTAACTAAATACCTTGCAAGTTGCATAGATATCAGAAATAGTGAACAATGAAGAACAATGCAATTCCAGCCGCGTTTTCATTAGTCAGATCAGAGGTTGATACATAAAGATGCACGAAATACATAGATATATAAATAGTCAACACTTCAGTTAATGGTTAAGGAATGTCATTAATATCTTCCAATTTCGGAACAGAACTTTCCATCTCTCTTGCATGTCTATCGATATCACAGTGAACAAACCAAAATCAAGACTATAAGAATACGTAGCAAAACTGTAAGTCAGAGAAATAGGAAGTAACAAAGAACAATGCAACTTCTAACCACCGCTTCAATAGTAAATGCAGCAAGATTTGATTAATACTCATCAGCTACTGTCAAGTCGAGATAGCGATGAAATCCAGTCAAAGCGTTGTCGTCCAACTATTAACTGCTCGCGGAGATCGGTCCAAATCATATATTTTCAACATCTTCATAATCATTTCCAATTTGAATTACAGGTGAGATATACTTCATGTAATTATCATAATATAGAAAGATTAAAACAGCATCAATGATGTTGTTGTAATCATATAATACAATTAGGACATCACTGAACTGCTATGATTATTATTACGGTTTAGAGACTTATGATATGTGTATAATATGCTTGACCGATCTCCGTCATTAAATAATTAATAAGTGCGATGGGTAGTGAAGTTGCTGATTGAAGAAAAATTATGAAAATTAATAACTTTAACGTTGATGTCAAACATTGATTTACAATATTTTTGTATTTGACCTGATATATATATCAGTTCAAAATGATGCATGAAGTCTCCTCTCCTTCGTTATGCTTACTATGCTATAATGCATGCTATGTATAGCAAGATTCCATGTTGACATTATCTCACTTACGCATCATCATTATGTGCCATCTTCCGACATCATCCATCATATGTTCCTGCGTTCCAGATAGACATTTCATTATGACATTAGAACTTTGGTGATGATCACTCCACTTTCATATACATGTACTTCCTGCATTTTCCATATTACGGGTAATTTCATTCATGAAATATAAACCCTTGAATTTTGAATTTTGAATTTTGAGAGAGAGAGAGAGAAAGAAGTCACGCTGCTCCGTAAAAGTTTAACTGTGATAACGAAGGATATATTCTTGCGGTTTCTTCCACTTTTGTTTCATCCACTTTTGTTTCTTCCATTTTTAAAGAAATATTTTTAGTCACATGTTATATTTTAAAAACCTGAAAGATGGATAAAATTCATGAATTTGAGATTCTTAACTTTTATGATTTTCGGTGTCCTGGAACGGTCATGATTTTCAAGGTAAAAATTGTAATTCTCAAATTTGAGATTCTTAACTCTTATGATTTTTTCGGTGTCCTGGAACGGTCATTATTTTAAGGGTGAAAATTGTAATTCTCAAATTTGAGATTTTGAAAAATTTGAAAATTGGGTAGTTTTAAAAACGCCTAAATTTATGAATTTAGGTCTTCATAACCTGAAAAATGACCAAAATTCATGAATTTACACCATTTAAAAAGTACCATTTTTTGAAGAATCGGTATCTTTAAAAACGACTAAATTCATGAATTTAGGTCTTAAAAACCTGAAAAAGGGTCTAAATTCATGAATTTATGTCGTTTTTAAAGATACTATTTTTTTGAATTTTATGGTGTCCTGGAACGGTCTTTTGCCCATTACTAATGATGTCTTGTTTGGCCTCATTCGAATGCATGTAACATAAGGAATGTGAATATGTTAATTACATGTATTTAGCACTAAAAAGTGTCCATGATCTGGTATCTTTATTTGCATATTTCGTTATTGTTTGACATTCCCTTCTCCAGCCCCTAGCCACGCGGCTGGGTGAGAACAGGTGATGCTCTACGGTTTTTCACAATTAAGCATCCATGTCAATGCTCTACCAAATCATTTCAGTCGGAACTCACACTATTTCCTTTCATTATAGGTGGAAAAGTTTCGTCATTTCATTCGTCAAGTTATTGAAGGTCACAGAACGCTTTATAGATTGATTAAAAATCAATACAATAATTCAGATTGGAAGCTCACCTTCACAATCAAGTCAGGAAGCAATGAAGAAAGATTATAGTTTTCAAAAGATGCGAATTTTGGAAATATCAGATTACGTCATCCAAAACAAAGACATGCTGAAACGTCGGCAAAACGCCCTTGAATTTGGAACAGTATCGTGTCCAACGGCAAAAGTCATATTTTTGGGTTGCATGGGAGCAGGTAAGACATCCACATGTAGACAATTGTTGGGTAAAACTCATAACCTGGAACACTATCCTACCTTGTATGCGGATACAATGATCGCTAACTGGACTAATGTGGACAGAAAATGGCAAGAAGTTGACATTGATGATCATAAATTTGAATTTGATTCTGCAATTGCAAGTTGCCTAACTCGCAAAGTAGATTCAGAAAGCAAGCAATCTCAAATCTCAAGCATATTCAAAATAGTTATTGCTGAAAGTATTTTGTTTTTAATGGTATTCAAATTTGTCAACGTAGGCCTATACTGTCATCGTTCATTTTCATGGAACTTTTTGCTTATAACTTTAGTTCATGCCTTGTTAGGATGTGAAGTTTTAGAGACGATTGCCTGTGGCTATGGTTTGACAATAGGATATCATATTCTGCATATACAATATGGCAATGTAATTGATGTTATCTTATCTAGTGACAAAGCAATTCATTTTCTCTGTTGCTCCGTATTATCCTCATCATTTGCGCTTACGCTCAGTGCAGTTACTATCGGAATCTTTCTTTCGCTAGGATGTGGTCCGAGCTTCATCCTTGTTCTTTGCATGTTAACAGACAAACCTGGAATAATAAATGACAGTGCAAATATGTTTGAACTGATATCATTTTTCTTAGGCCTCTTTGGCTTCTTCGTGAAAACGATGCATGGAAATTCAGATGAAAGAACAAACAGCTGTGCATCCAAATTACGATTCATTATTGGAGGATATACTTTTATTTTTGTGATTGCATTCTTCAAGGATAATTGGATCACTGTTGCCTTTATCACATTTGTTATTGGAATGGCTGCAGGCGCAGGTTTTGTGCTGGGTAAGGAGACAATACATAAGTTGCGTCTTTGGCTTGATATACATCCCTGTCTGCATTTAACAAGAAGTGATTTCCTTGGAGTGATTGCCGGCATAATTTATGGCAAAATATGTGGATTTGAATTCACTGTATCTCTTTCGCATTTTGGAATGGTTACATCAATCCTTGGTTGTTCATTGGCAATTTTGTGTCGCTTTAATCAGTATAAAAATACAAAAAACTCTTTTGTTCCACTTCGGTTGCTGTTAAAAAGAGCCTTCGAAACTCAAAATTCATGTGATAGCATCACTAAGCTTTCCATTCTTGACTGTGCAGGCCACAGGGTTTATCATAAGGCTCATCATGTATTTATGTGTCGACATGCTTGCTACCTTGTAGTCTTCCGCTTAACAAAATTGTGCGAAGAGTTTGAGAAATCATTAAAGGAAATCTTGTATTGGCTGAGCAGTGCATTGAGTCATGCAAGACATCCAGATGCCAAAATTTTCCTTGTTGGAACTCACAGGCACTCGGTATCAAATGGCAATCAGCTAACTAATGTCATCAATAGATTGTGCAAGTACATAGACCGTAATTATGATGGGAGAATTGTAAGAAATCCGCTGAATGGAAAATTTGTTTTTACTATCGACAATATGCATCGCCATTGCACCATTCCAGAATTAACAGTATTAAAACAACTGATTTGGGATATATCGAATGAGGCTGAATACGTAACTTTACCCAATAGGGTATCTTGGTTCGCATTTCTGTCTGTATTGCGAGAAAAGTATCATGTGAAGGATGCCGAAAATCGTTGTTTGCGGAGCTGCATTCTGCCATGTTCAGAGCTATGGGAAAATGTAAAAGATGTGTGCCTACTTCAAGGAAAATCTGATTTCTATCGCATGCTTCGATATTTCAATGATTGTGGTGAAATATACTACAATTCTGATGACCCAATTCTCCAAAACTCTGTTGTTATGGATAGAAGATCTCTGATTGACTTTATTAGCTTACTATGTCCAATGGATTCCAATCTACAGAGAACATCAGTGTTGGATAAAAAACGCGAAGAAGCAATTTCAATAATTCACGAAATTGAGTTTGTGTATAAGTTGATGGATGCATTGGGTGTAATAATATCAGCAAAGGTATGCGCAACATGTCAGAATACGCCATTTCTTTTGACCTTTGAGCTACCTCCGAGACCTATCGGTGATCTATTCATTTCTAATCCAAATGAAGTCGCTGTATTTGATTTTGGACATTTTAATCCAACGCCTCTATTGATTCGATTGATGGCTTCATGTTTACATGAAACACTTGAATTGAGAGAACATACTCCTCAGAACGTAGAATGGGAGTTGTTCGCAAATGAAGGAGTTTTTTGGTATTCTAAATCAGTGAAAATCAGTATCAAGCAAGTTGGTGATGAAGGGCGGAATGAAATTTGGATACGATTGAAAAGTTTCTCTTCAGAAGCTACAGATATATTCAGAGCATTGCAGCATTTAACCTACCAAGTTTATTATATTACAAAACGATACTTTGAATATTTAGAATTCAATTTGAAATTAGTCTGCCCTTGTTCATTTAAAAAAATTGAATCGAAGGACTTTGAAAGCATTCACTTTCTTGATGTCTTCAATAAAAACGACAGCCGAAGCTCTAACATGCTTTATTTCCCAAAAGGAAATCAGTCTTACATTTGCTCTCATTCTGATGATCTTTTGGTGACTAAAACGTTTTCCAATTCAATGATTCCTTTGCAAAAGAACATCGTAAATGTCTTCTCGCCATTACCGGAAGGACTGGTTGATTGCTTTATTTCTTGTCATAAAAATGATCGCTCATGGGTTATGTCTTACCTTGTCCCTCAACTTGAAAATAATCGAACAGAGAACTTTGACATCAATTGTGAATCCTCCTTCTCAGTCCTCGTAAGCTTCTATGACAACCCCAATCCTCGTGACAGCTATTGGACACCAATTAATGTCAAACGCCGGTTTATGGAGCATGCTAATGCAGTTATCGTTATACTGACGACTGGGTATGTAAACGATCCATGCTGTTGCCATGAGCTGGATCTAGCAACATTTCTGAAAAAGTCAATAATTCCAGTGGCAAGGCACCCTAATATCGAAATTCCGTCATCTTTATCAGCCTTGTATGTTCTGTACTCATCATCAGAAGATGAACATAATACCGACAGCGCAGGATTGATCAAACATCTGAAAATGTCCCTTATGCAAGGGAAAGTACAGTCATAACATGAGGAAGCCTGTACACTGTAAATCGCTCATTCTCTTTATTTTCTCTTCATTCTCTCATATTTTCTTATAAATCATATTTTGTACCTATTGAAAATTAACTAGTCACTAGCTTGTTTTTTTAACTTTGTTACCCTGACGCACTTTGCTACGTTGAATTGTTTTTGCAGCACGTCTTGAGTTGAAGGTGGATTATGTCCCCGCCTCTTGACCTCTACTGGCTGGACTCTGTCCTTCTTTAAAATGCCTGAGGTACATTTCAGTCAATAGTGACTCTATTTTTTTTGATAGATGCTAATCTTTCTCTATTATAAATTTAATTTTTGAGGCTGTGCATCATAAATGTACAGGACCGCGCTTGGTCGGGTTTGAGCGTCCAGGATCCAGGTCAAAACGCGATCGTCCTGACCAAGTTCCTGTTGATGACCTCATTAAAAATAGTCAGATAATTTGTATGCATATTTTGTAGAATTCTATTTCACGTTTTAGCTTAAGGAACTAATATTAATTCTCTTACACACCTGGTAGATTTTAGATAACGTAATCCCGCTGTGTTAGCTAGATCTGGTATTTTGATGGGAAACAGACCTGTCCTGTTATCATCTGAATGGGCAGAATGTTAAATAGGATCATTTCAATATATAAGTGATAAACATAATTTAGAACAGAACGACTTACTCGCCAATTCATTACACATGAGGAGAGGAGAAGCGTTGTTTGTCCTTCTAGTAAGTATTTAAAATTTTTTAGACATTCTAGGATATAAAATTTTCTTTTAAATCATATTTTGTACCTATTGAAAATTAACTAGTCATAAGCTTGTTTTTCTTTAACTTTGTTACCTTGACGCATGCTCACTTTGCTACGTTGAATCAATACCAATCACATACGAAGGATGCATACAAAAATATCTTTTTGGTATATTTCTGTATATATTTGTATGCTTTTCGTATGTTATTTCAAGTGTGGTGTGCTTTACATACTAAAGCCATACTAACACAATGTTAAAGAAAGCATAAATCATGTCCAAAGTATGTTGATTTAAGGCCTTTTGTCAATAAAGATCACACTAATGTTACTGCTGTTTTGTAAGTAGTGAGATAATGACATTCAAGAGTCATACTTTCAATATTGAATTCAATTTTAATATATGTAAGTCAAATGTATTTCATAAATAATCAATAAGTATTCAACGATCAACAATTATTATGTAATATTGAAAGTAAGCATATTATCAATCCGAAATAAAAACATGTTATAATTCATGAACTCAAAAATAGTTATGTTTGAAATATATAAGTCAGCATGATTGCACGATAATGATCGTGTGAATGAATTGATATTCATCAACTTGGTTCTTACAGTATAGTAACTAAGCGTCCTGTTAATGTTGCTAAACAAGTAGAATAGTTCGCATCGCTACATACCAATCGCATACGAAAGCAAGTGAGATTTCGTATGAAAAATATACCAGATATCTGAAAGTATACGAGAATCTCGTATCAGATGTTACTTTCAAATTGTATGTGATTTCGGTATATGTTTGTACGTAATTTTCGTATCCAGCGATTTACAGTGTATATGAATGAAGCCGAATTTCATAAACGCACAGCACAATTTCCAGCTTAATTTGGTGGAAGCAGAAATTAAACGTACATTGTTGAAAACGGAAATCACATAAGGAAAGCAGATTCAGAGGATAAGTCAAAACAACAAGCAGGACAGTTGATGTCCGAAACTTGGTGCTTACTGTAATTGTCAGGGTTTGCACAACTTCAGTCGCGAGAAAGATGGTTGTAAAGTTTTCTTCGTGGGATTAATCGGCTTTTTGGAAGCATGCTTGCATAATAGCCGCTGCTACGGTTTAGACAAGCAAAACTGTCACTTTAACTAGCTTTGGTTGCGTGGTAGTTTCTGTTTTTGCTTGAAGTGATGAAAATACCGCATGATGTATGTGCAAAGTCCATTTTGAATGAATTCTGATAAAAGAGACATTTACTGAATTATTTAAAATGCTCAATTAAAAAAGGTTCAATGATGAATAGGTTCTCAGCATTATGGGACACCGAATCCGTCTTCCAATGCTAGGCCGTATTTTATCTCATTCTCGATCCTCTTAAGCAATGGCTGCTTCCTCTTGTAAGTGTATGCATCACCTTAGTATTCATGAATGATAGCTCTTTCACATGAAAATATTATCTGATAGCCATTCATAGTCTGTTATTCAAAAATCACACAATGTCTTTAACGAAATTGGTACTATAACTTGCAGTTGAATGATGCTTTTTTTCTGTACGAATCGATCCAAGGCGCGAAACCAAGCTCTTAACTTAAGCCACCCGGCCCACGTTTTCGTGATTTCTAGTGCTTTCAAACTTGCACTCATTGTTATAAGCAACATTTTAGTGTACTAAATTAGCTTGGCATTGTAAAAAGCACTCACCAAGGTGATTCATAGCCAAAATTGATGATTTCAAATTGCTTTTTTACTGCACGGAAAAATGAGCGATTTCGATCAGATAGACACCGCTTCGCATCAAATAGTCCTCAATCGACTCAGCTATCATCACACACTTTTTAAATTAGGTGTCGATCACAGAATTAAATATTTTGTTTATCTGCTTCGGTTTGCTAGAGGTGTGATCAAAACGAAATCGCCGGCACATCGAGGACCTCACAAAGTGGGCAAAAAGGAATTCCTAATACCTTACAGAGATAGGAAAAAAGTCATGCGTCGGTTGCGGATTAATGTGAGTTCAAGCAAAGTGCTTCGATTGCCAAAATTCCTTCAGATTCGATGAATTCAGATCATTGCGCACAAGTTTTCTCAATAATATTGTCCCTTCCGATCATTATTAAAGAAATTAGCAGGCGAACGAAAATTAGTTCAGGATGTTTTCACATCCTCTCCCCGGTATTTCTCACTGTATAGTGCATACACTGAATCGAAGCCAGACATCGATGTGTGTTTTGGTGTGTGCGAAGTGATCTCACAGCACGCACGCATCTCTCACTGGCTCTGGTGTCTTTTGTTGACAGCTTATCGTTTGCCATTTCCAATAGCGAGCGATAAACGAATTATCCTTTCAAGAAGGAGCAAGTTGTCTAATTCTGTGATGTACCATTTCGATATTAAGGTATGTCGTTGAAGTTAGCACCAACTTCAACACCAACTTTTTGAATAGGGTTTGTACAGAATAGGAAACCACATGTTTAGGTACTACTGATGACGCAGAGTTTGTACAGCCAAAAAGTTTTCTAAAATTCGAACTCCTTCACCTTCAAAATTCAAATTTAAATTCGAAAAATTGGTGCAAGTATTGGTGCTACCTGGTTAGCGAGTTTGTACAGCATTCCGATAGAAAAATTTAGATACAAGAGCAAAAACCTGAGTTTGTACAGCAACTTCCAGCACTTTCTTTACACGAACAACCGGAAAAAACCGCCAAAAACCGATTTTTTCAAAAAATGATAAGATTTTCCAGAAAAGTTGTTGGTGCTACATGGAAAATGAGTTTGTACAGTGCTCTAACAGGTGGAAGAGTGTTCTACTAATCCAGTCTGAGTTTGAACACACACTTCTCCGACACTCCAGCACTCCTACGACCGGTAAATACCGGTTATTGTACAGTAACTACAAGAATACTGCCCATTTATGAACAAATCAATTGGTGCTACATGGAAAATGAGTTTGTACAGTGCTCTAACCGGTGGAAGAGTGTTCTACTAATCCAGTCTGAGTTTGAACACACACTTCTCCGACACTCCAGCACTCCTACGACCGGTAAATACCGGTTATTGTACAGTAACTACAAGAATACTGCCCATTTATGAACAAATCAATTGGTGCTACATGGAAAATGAGTTTGTACAGTGCTCTAACCGGTGGAAGAGTGTTCTACTAATCCAGTCTGAGTTTGAACACACACTTCTCCGACACTCCAGCACTCCTACGACCGGTAAATACCGGTTATTGTACAGTAACTACAAGAATACTGCCCATTTATGAACAAATCAATTGGTGCTACATGGAAAATGAGTTTGTACAGTGCTCTAACCGGTGGAAGAGTGTTCTACTAATCCAGTCTGAGTTTGAACACACACTTCTCCGACACTCCAGCACTCCTACGACCGGTAAATACCGGTTATTGTACAGTAACTACAAGAATACTGCCCATTTATGAACAAATCAATTGGTGCTACATGGAAAATGAGTTTGTACAGTGCTCTAACCGGTGGAAGAGTGTTCTACTAATCCAGTCTGAGTTTGAACACACACTTCTCCGACACTCCAGCACTCCTACGACCGGTAAATACCGGTTATTGTACAGTAACTACAAGAATACTGCCCATTTATGAACAAATCAATTGGTGCTACATGGAAAATGAGTTTGTACAGTGCTCTAAACGGTGGAAGAGTGTTCTACTAATCCAGTCTGAGTTTGAACACACACTTCTCCGACACTCCAGCACTCCTACGACCGGTAAATACCGGTTATTGTACAGTAACTACAAGAATACTGCCCATTTATGATCATGGAAAATAAGTTTCTCTATGTTGGATGTCAAAGTAAGTGACTTCAAAGTCTCTTTTACCTCATGATTGGGGTAAATACGACATGGTCTGGGTGTTTTTGCATCTGAGTACGTTTTCATATAGATTTGCGAATTAAACTCCAATGATGTGTTGGGAATGTATTATGAAATGACGGTGATGTGTTTCGCTCCTATCTTGATAATAGAGCAACTGATCTTTACAAGAAAATCCTAAGTGCTACCTTATCGCTACCTAGAATAGACATTTTCACATATAGAAGTGGATCTTGGTTTATTTCTAATTGCAGAATTGATGTAGATCATTATTTCGATACACTAGGTGACATGCCACGCTCAATCACGTGTAATTACACATGACCCCAAACATTCGTGGTTATGCGGGATATTGCTGCAATATAAGTTATATAAGTAAGTATAGTTGGCAGTCCTGTTATATAGACTTTGCGTCTCATGTGTCTGCCTGTATCAGAGGCTAAACAATGTGATAGGACCTCAATTTCATGCTCAGGGAAGACAGAACATGCTTAGCGGTTCATCTTAGTGGTTCAAGTGGCAGCGCAGACAACCGTGGACGGCGCGCAAACTATAAACGCCGCCCGCGCGTATTCTTAAACATCTCCCATGTTTTAACAGCATCAGATCAAGTGATTTCTGACTCTTAGTGCAGCGCATATATACGCGGGTAGAAGAATAGAATGTCCTTAACCACGGATGTTTGGGGTGTTCCGTAATTGCGCCTGAATAACGCGTGGCATGTCACTAGTGTAGATTTATGTTTATGTGAGATAAAAATGGGCAGTGTTTATAGCAGGGTTTATAGGGCATATCCCTGGTTTATAGTATTAAGCGTATTTTGAAGCTGAATAGGCTTATTTTTAAATAGGATACATGCATGAAATGCTACAACTGATATACGTTCAAAAACAGAATTAGCCTATTTTAGAAATATATGAGCGCATAAGAGAAAAGAATATCAGAATTAGGCCTAAATATCGTAAAGGTTTCTCGTTCTTTCTGGACGTAGATCCTTTCGTTTGATTGACTTGAAATGGCATCTAGCTGTTATTAATCGATCGAAATCCATGAACTCGAAACAAGCTTGGATCTTGAGCATTGCACCCTATTGTCGTTTGAGACATCTATGATTTCAAAATATGTTGGTGACGATTTTATTGACACATGCAGGAGTGTATCAAAAACTCAAGCGACAAAAATCAAAATTTTGCACGTTGTCGCACCTATCTCGATGGGCCTTGTCGCATTTACCCCGGACCTGATTTTCACTACCAAAATCGATCGGGCTACGTAAATAATGAAGAGGTATTCGATCGAATCCGCTATTTCGAGTGGATGAACTTGACATCTTACTGTGATATAAAAGGTCGCCCATATTTAATTCCAGCTTGCTTCTCTTGACAGCAAACAAAATTTGTTGCAGAGTAAAGCAAATAAGGCCCAATTTTCAAAAACTGCCAAATCGTTCACCAAGTGCCAGGGTGGTATGCAATACTTTTGCGAAATAAAATGCCTTAGAGATTGGCTATCTGCCAATCTAAGAGATTGGCTATATGCAGGCACATATGGATGCAAACTGAACGGTTTCTTGGCTATGTCGAGCTATTGGTTTGGGCTACAACCTAATCGCATTTACCTAATGTTGCATTTCCCCAAGCCAGCCTACCGTAATTATAATCCTGCAATATTTTTATACACTGCATGTTCAATATTTTCATCTACAATCAACGATCAAGGTCACTTAACTATCACATGTTGATTTAAAAATTTGGCGGATGACTGAAGGTCGAAATTCCATCTTTTGCAGCGAATTGCGTGTATTTGTATTTCTTAATCTATTCGCGGCTGTTTATGTTTAAATGGCACATAGAATTACAAACTTTCACATAGGAAAATGAAGTAATATGTAAGTTTGCTAGGTTTACGCTCATTTATACAGCATCATTTAATTAGTATTAGCACATGAAAAGATCTAATTGTTCAAATATTTGACGATGAACAAATCAACAAAAATGAGATTATAGCAATGAATATATCCCGTAAGTTTTATATGTCAACATTTTATGGCTACTGAACTCAGAGCCTAACTAGCCTGCCTGACTGTGATACAATTTTTGATACATCCGGTGATTAACATCATCAGTTAAGGTTCAGAAAATCAAGTTCCTATTTCTATCAGTTGGGTTGAACCTACATACAAGGTTTATAACCTACATTGCGGTTATTGCAATGTAACGCATATTTCATTTGAAGGAGCTATACTTCGGGTTGTACGACATAACTTGAAAATCAGTAGGTTGCCTTCTACACCGCTCGTTAAGACATCTGGTGATCACATTCTTTCATTTGAAATTATTCAAATTATCAACTTAGTGAGCATGTAGTGTATCTGAACATGCGTGACTGATTACAGAGAGCGTCTGTTCAACAACTACGATTATGACTCCCCTGCTCTCATGTTTGAGCGATAAGTCTTCAACATTTTTTGAGTGTGAACACGAAATTGAAATATTTTGACCACTACTTTATTCCGCTTGTCATGAGCATTCATGAAATTTGTTGTAATTGATCTTATCCCGACCATTTCCTTTTGTATTTTAAAACTTTATCGCTTGGTCACATTTTTGGTCATTTAAGGTTCATCGTATAGGCTATACGCAAGCCTGTACAATTCTTAATTTTATACCTGTGACGTGAGATTTCCATGACACTTGAGATTCACTGTGTTTCAGCTATGCACATGATCGCGGACTGCTGTTCAGATCTTTGTGTGGTGAGTGATGGTCTCGATTTTAACGTAATGCTATGTTAATGAAATATACGACATTATGTCTGCAATCGGTCTTCTTAACAATACCTTTGATTGTTTTCCGGATTTTACTTATACCTAACCGCGGTACCTCAAATTCACATATGCAGACAAACCTTTTCCCTTTGTATTCTGCGGTTTCCATTGTTTCGTCCTATCAGCTAGACTATGGACAAGTATATGCAGTTGTTACATTTATTATACCTTCGATTGTTTTCCAGATATTAGTGATGAATTACAAGCAACACTAATTATCAAGATTGCTGTTTTTTGCGGTGATTTTTAAGTGCATTCGTAATTGTTTTGACTACAATTGGTTGACACAACTTAGTACAGGCATTTTCAGCGATGTTCCTCTTTTCTATACCTTGGAGTTGTTTTTCTATATGCGCTTCGGACTGTTCCATCATTATCGTATCTAAGATATTCGGTCTTCATTGCATAAATGTCGCAAGTCATTTTTATCCTATCTGACCTTTCTATGCTGTGATTCCTACTGTAATAGAGTATGTAAAAATTGAGAACTCGATATTCATCTGTCGTCCTTCTCCCATGTCAACATTTGAATTTGGTGCAGCTATTGATTTTTGGAGAACCGCCTACATCAAGCTTTCCACCCGTGACCTTTATGACGTACTCGGGATTTTTCCAGAGTTTTGTGCACCATTCTCAGCAGAGTTCATATTTTGATGGACAATAACATTTCTTGAAACAAAATATTGTTTCAACTCGTTTCACTGGTGGAAGATAGCGATTCAACCGATAATTGAATTTTGAAACAAAACCATCGCATCGATGATGTAGTTACTGTACAATAACCGGTATTTACCGGTCGTAGGAGTGCTGGAGTGTCGGAGAAGTGTGTGTTCAAACTCAGACTGGATTAGTAGAACACTCTTCCACCGGTTAGAGCACTGTACAAACTCATTTTCCATGTAGCACCAATTGATTTGTTCATAAATGGGCAGTATTCTTGTAGTTACTGTACAATAACCGGTATTTACCGGTCGTAGGAGTGCTGGAGTGTCGGAGAAGTGTGTGTTCAAACTCAGACTGGATTAGTAGAACACTCTTCCACCGGTTAGAGCACTGTACAAACTCATTTTCCATGTAGCACCAATTGATTTGTTCATAAATGGGCAGTATTCTTGTAGTTACTGTACAATAACCGGTATTTACCGGTCGTAGGAGTGCTGGAGTGTCGGAGAAGTGTGTGTTCAAACTCAGACTGGATTAGTAGAACACTCTTCCACCGTTTAGAGCACTGTACAAACTCATTTTCCATGTAGCACCAATTGATTTGTTCATAAATGGGCAGTATTCTTGTAGTTACTGTACAATAACCGGTATTTACCGGTCGTAGGAGTGCTGGAGTGTCGGAGAAGTGTGTGTTCAAACTCAGACTGGATTAGTAGAACACTCTTCCAGCGGTTAGAGCACTGTACAAACTCATTTTCCATGTAGCACCAATTGATTTGTTCATAAATGGGCAGTATTCTTGTAGTTACTGTACAATAACCGGTATTTACCGGTCGTAGGAGTGCTGGAGTGTCGGAGAAGTGTGTGTTCAAACTCAGACTGGATTAGTAGAACACTCTTCCACCGGTTAGAGCACTGTACAAACTCATTTTCCATGTAGCACCAATTGATTTGTTCATAAATGGGCAGTATTCTTGTAGTTACTGTACAATAACCGGTATTTACCGGTCGTAGGAGTGCTGGAGTGTCGGAGAAGTGTGTGTTAAAACTCAGACTGGATTAGTAGAACACTCTTCCACCGTTTAGAGCACTGTACAAACTCATTTTCCATGTAGCACCAATTGATTTGTTCATAAATGGGCAGTATTCTTGTAGTTACTGTACAATAACCGGTATTTACCGGTCGTAGGAGTGCTGGAGTGTCGGAGAAGTGTGTGTTCAAACTCAGACTGGATTAGTAGAACACTCTTCCACCGGTTAGAGCACTGTACAAACTCATTTTCCATGTAGCACCAATTGATTTGTTCATAAATGGGCAGTATTCTTGTAGTTACTGTACAATAACCGGTATTTACCGGTCGTAGGAGTGCTGGAGTGTCGGAGAAGTGTGTTTTCAAACTCAGACTGGATTAGTAGAACACTCTTCCACCGGTTAGAGCACTGTACAAACTCATTTTCCATGTAGCACCAATTGATTTGTTCATAAATGGGCAGTATTCTTGTAGTTACTGTACAATAACCGGTATTTACCGGTCGTAGGAGTGCTGGAGTGTCGGAGAAGTGTGTGTTCAAACTCAGACTGGATTAGTAGAACACTCTTCCACCGTTTAGAGCACTGTACAAACTCATTTTCCATGTAGCACCAATTGATTTGTTCATAAATGGGCAGTATTCTTGTAGTTACTGTACAATAACCGGTATTTACCGGTCGTAGGAGTGCTGGAGTGTCGGAGAAGTGTGTGTTCAAACTCAGACTGGATTAGTAGAACACTCTTCCACCGGTTAGAGCACTGTACAAACTCATTTTCCATGTAGCACCAACAACTTTTCTGGAAAATCTTATCATTTTTTGAAAAAATCGGTTTTTGGCGGTTTTTTCCGGTTGTTCGTGTAAAGAAAGTGCTGGAAGTTGCTGTACAAACTCAGGTTTTTGCTCTTGTATCTAAATTTTTCTATCGGAATGCTGTACAAACTCGCTAACCAGGTAGCACCAATACTTGCACCAATTTTTCGAATTTAAATTTGAATTTTGAAGGTGAAGGAGTTCGAATTTTCGAAAACTTTTTGGCTGTACAAACTCTGCGTCATCAGTAGTACCTAAACATGTGGTTTCCTATTCTGTACAAACCCTATTCAAAAAGTTGGTGTTGAAGTTGGTGCTAACTTCAACGACATTATTAAGGTTACATATAACTCTTCCTTTCTAGGAAACCGAAGCACGCGCAGGTGAATCTAATTCAGTGGTGTCGATAGGTTCGAGATAGGACCTCATCTATCGATAATCAGGCATGCACAGGGCTTTAATACAGTGCAAGAAGACGAAACTCGCTTATGTCAGAAACGGACAATACACGTGAATAAAACCAAGACATCAAAACTGCAATAACAGGATGCGTATCAAGTCCTACTTCCGAACAGTGTCAACAGATTCATCGGAAGCTGAATAGCAGGGCTGAATAACAACGAAAACTCTCTAAAGTGGCGCATTCGATCAATAGCTTCAAATGCATGCGACTACACTTAGTGAATTCCGTCCGACAACTTTCTTTCGATTACACTTGGCATCTGCATTGTATTACCTAGCATCTCATCACTGCTGCACAGGTTTAGAAGTGAAAGGAGTCTCTTTTCACAACGCTGGCTAAAGCAGCACGATGGTCACTTTGTGGAAAAGATTGGATTCATTTTTTATATTTTGTCAATTATTAGCATGGAAACCGAAATTCACTCGATGGAATTTCAAAGTTCTAAAAATGAAACAATAGCATAATAGTCAGAGATAATTGCAACTGCTCACCATCGGCAATGTTGTCTTGATGGTCGCTCGGATCCAAACCACAGGAAAAATGATGTAACAGACAAAGTTGAATGCTCCGGAGACCTTTTAATTATTACCATTTTAGTAATTAAAGTGAAAAACAGTTAAGCAAAATTGTCAATAAGGATTAAAAATGAAATAATAAAAAATTAAATGATGAACGCTGACTTGCGAGTAATGAAGCTTTAATGAATAGCTTGATCGCTTTAATTCTCTCTTCTCTGGCCAGTTTAACTCTCATATGGATTTCACGACTATGTAATGGAAATTTCAACTAATAAAAGTGGCATTTTCTCTTCGGATAAACTGTTTGCATCTACTTATACTTCGTTCAGCTGCTTGTAACAACCACTCATATCAAGGATCATGATTTGTTAGATGCTTTCTTTTGTTTGGTTGTTTCTTTGGTTTGTCAATCCAAATGCCTGTCCACGAAAGTCGTCATCAAACGAAGATTTTGTTCAATTTT
This sequence comes from Prostheceraeus crozeri, assembly GCA_907163375.1. Taxonomy (NCBI): domain Eukaryota; kingdom Metazoa; phylum Platyhelminthes; order Polycladida; family Euryleptidae; genus Prostheceraeus; species Prostheceraeus crozeri. The sequence goes on along the minus strand of CAJQUW010006093.1, from coordinate 41,731 downwards.
CGTGCCAGCTCGCGTATGAATGCTTGCCCTAATTTTCGCCACTGTCTGCCTCCAAAGTGTAAGCAGCAAAAAAATAGGAGTTTGTGAGGAGGGTTATGTTTGTGTTGTCCACTTTTGTTTCTATAAACTTCGTGGCGACTTCCGGTGAGAATTCATGGCGACTTTTAGTGGTCAGGCATTTACAATAGTCAATAGGTGCACAGAATGTTATGGGAAAATTTACAGATTAATGAATAGGTAGCGGAAGAGCTTACTTGTACTTATTTGAATCAGATTTCAGATATTTAACTATAAAACTTCAAAGAAAAGACAGAACTTAATAGAACTTTCCATTTGTCAGGTATCTGCTTATCGGCGCTACATTGTGAGCAGTTATTAAAACAAGATGAAATAAAGAATATGTAGTAGATAAAGAATGTACGCGTACATTTCATAACTATTATTTTTTTAATTTATGATTTTGACTGAGATGCAAGTTAACTCTTAGCTAGCAGTTTGTTGGGGGCAAACAAATGCCCGTGGAAGTCAAATGAACTTTATGAATAGTTGAATTTACACTTTTACGATTGCAATCCAATATTCAATTTAACCAGTGAGTGCAATCCAGTCATGAAATGAACTGACAAATAATCTGCTTCTTTTCTCTTTGTTTAATAACGCATGGAAATGTAATTCGCTTCTCTGTTGTAGATTATAACTCACGGCAGCTTATCCGACAAAGTAAAGTCCCATTAATCATCAAGAAGTTCCATTTAAAGGATAGCCTAAATCCATCAGATAAACCAGATGTGATTACCGATGTTTTGACTAGTGAGTTTTATCACTTTCGTGTGGCTTCTTTCCTATTGTGTGTAATAATTGATAAAGGTAGCTATCACTAAGGCATGGATTCATAACGGATTTAAAATGGAAAATAGGCCTATCTTGCCATTAATTATCTATAAGGAGATTGATAAACCGAGCTGCTATTTAATTTTCTTTAATACTTTCAATATTTCGTGGTTAAAACCACATCATCAGGAATACAAAGAATACAAAATGATTTATACTTGGCAGAAGATGTAAAATTTAAATGTTAGTAGAAAAAATCAGATGGCGGTAATCATTACATTCATCTTTGTTGTTGATAGAAGGATGTAAGATATCGATGATCATTGCCTCACGGAATCTAAGGTTAACAATATCATGATCTTTATCTAAGATGTCCACGGATATTTTGCTATTGTCACACTGATGTAAATGCTTATAGATTGACGAATCTTAATCAACCACTTAGATTAAAACTGACCGCGTTATGCATTGTGTGACAAGAACCCAAATACCAAGTGTAGCATGCCTACACATTATTACATTATACCACACCACATATGCTTTCAAACTACATGTATCTAGCTAATTTAGCAAATCTCAGCAGCTGTAACTACAGCGAGACATGTTTACGGTGCCACGAAATATGTCTCGTAGTGGAGATTTGATACATTTATCAATGTTACTTTTTTAAAAATATTTAGGGTAAATAAGCTTGACCATCAGCTATGATAATTTGAAGAGGATGGGCTGCCAGGCTGAACCCTCTGACGATAAGATCGCAAAATATAGGCAAAGTGAGTGATTGGTTTTCTCATTAATTGTGAAATCACAGGTCATTTCATACCAATACACATCAATCCCATTACTTAATTAAGAAGTGAAATAACATGCCTACCGTCTGAAAAGTATGTGGAAAAACATGTCACATCAATCAAACTGAAATGAATAATGGCTGCCTTCAAATAAAGAAATTCACTTTAATTCATAATAATTAAATTTTGAATGCCAAGAAAATGACATTAAAAAGTGTCTTGATGGATTCTAATCCGGTACTTTCGAAACAGCTGCGCATGGTATCAGCCACTAAACGATTGAAGAGGTTGACGCAACCGCGCGCTGATTATAACATCATTTCTGATAAATGTGCTGATAGCCAACTTAGCATGTCATTACATTGCGAAAACTCTTCGGGGTTATGTCTCGGGGGAGATTTGCTATTAATACAAATGACTATGAAGGCAACTTTGCTCGAATTGCTTGAATAATTATGTTGAAATCTTAAGTTCCTAACACTGCTTTGAAAACTTATGTTTGAAGTTTTAGTGACATGCTATTCACCTTTTTTCGCTATGAACCAAACCATATGTACAGTATTTAATTAATTGTGTGCAGATAGTTTCAAAAAGATTTGAGATAGATTTCAAGCACAATAGCAATTTTTTAACTTCGCTAAGGAAAATGCGGAAAAAGCAGGAACCAGCTTAACATGGGGCATATACCGTAAGATGGGGGTTATTTGGACACCGTGGGGTAATTCGCAGAGGCGATTATTGTTTCTCATTCCCAGGTAAACACCTAAACCTATTAAACTTAGAATCAATAGGCAAATAGCAGGTCCAACTATACTCATTGACATAATTAATGAAACAAACTATCATTGGCTTGAATTGAAGTTTGTTTCATTTTTTCTCAGGAATGATGCAATATCTCGCTTTCTATGTATTACCATTCAACACATTAGAGAATGGAAAAAGATCTATGGTGGTCAAATTTCAAATTTTGATATCGATACAACTGTCACAATTGCTTCCACAAATTGAACATAAACGTGAACTGAAATCCAGCTTTTGTAAAATAAAATGGCACACGATCAGTTTACCAGATCGTCTTCCAGGTGAACGCTTTGCCCATGCTGTATTAAAGAACACGACAGAAATGGTGGTGGAAGTGTTATGCTGTGGGGTGGCATTTGGCATGGCGGACGAACGACAGCAGTCATCATCAAAGGCACGTTGACTGGAGAGAGGTATCTCAATGAAATTGTGCTTCCTGTTGTTCGAAGTAATGAGGCTAAAAGCAATATGATTCTGAAAAATTTCAATAATTGCTGATCAGATGCAGAACTAAAAAGAACAAGAATAATAAAAAATCATATTTGAAAGTTGAATTTCAAACATGCATACATGACAAGCAGATAATTTCAGATTCAAAGATTTTGCGTTTGTTAATATCTCTATATTTATAGGAGGAGTCCTTTATGTAATCTCAACTTATCTAATCAATAATTGATGCCGTAATGCACATACATTAGAAATGAAATATACCGAAATCAGCCAAAATATTCCAAACATTCAGATTTTAAAATAGCTCTCACGCCAAAAGTATTGCGCCAAATTTATCATGCCCGTGTCAAAAATTGCATAATTCGTAGAAAGCAAGCTACTAGAAATCTGGTAGCCATAGCTTGCTTAGTTTAACAGATATTCAAAAAATTCGTCAGGTGGGCGAAAAACGTACCTCTAAAATGTACAGCCTTTTTACTGCTTGACCATTGAAGACTATAGGAATTTAGATCAATAAGCAAAGTATGAAGCTAAATGCGCATTAATCAATCTCTTTCACAAAATCTCACACGGATGGAGTCGTGAACAGGGCATACTTTATTGTAATCTGACCTTGTTGTATGACACTCTCGCTAAACAGTCAAGTTAACTTTTACTATATAGCTCCGCAAAAAAAACTTCGCTTTTCATATGAAAACAGATTACATTGTAATTTAAGACAAGTCATGATATTGTAATTGTTGCAACTATACAACACAGTGACAAAGTGACTATTGAACATAATTTCCATTTGCATCAACGATTCTTTGCAAATGAAGAAGTAAATTTTCAAGTTCTTTAAGAAGCTTGCTGCTCATCATGGCAAAAATGACGAAAATTGTGGTGAATTTCATGTGAATTTTCAAAGTCATGTCCCCTTCTGAACACTTCATAATTTCTAAATAAGAATCTGTCCATCAAGTTTGTGTCTGGTGAGTATGGAGGCTGCTTCAGCAGAGACATGTGTTGGGCCTCAAACCATTCAGTAACACAACGAGCAACATGAGGCCGAGCGTTGTCGTGTTGAACAACCATCTCCCACCTCGGCAACACACTTTCAAACTCAGATGCCATGTTTTCAAAGAAATCAATGTATCGTTGAGAGTTAATTGATGCTCCATCATGCAATACCTCAAGGTAATGCATTGATTTGGAGTAATTTGATGCCAGTATGATCAGCACTTTGCGATCGGAAATTGTCCTCATCGCAACAGCAGGTCTATCTCCCGCACTATCAACCCAGACTCGGTTGTTCTCTTTAGCTGGAATATCCTTGAAGTATACCCACTTTTCGTCTATAACAATAACATTTTCTCTGGATCTTCTTCTTGAATATCTTTCAATCATAGTTTGGCAACACTCAATTCTTGTTTCTTTATTTTGTTGAGTTACTTCATGTGGTATCCATTTGCAACATACAGACTTCTTATGCAAATCTCTGATCAAAATTCGGTTCACAGCATCACAGTCAATTCCCGTAATTCGGCTCAAATCACTGCATGATAAGCGATTATTTTCTTCAATTTTCTCACGAATTAGTTCTACGTTTTTGGTAGAAGTGCTCGTACGTGGTCTTCCAGACCCTGATTTTCTCTTAAATGAATATCTTTTTCCTTCGGAAAATTCGCTGGCAACTTGTTGTATCCGACGAGTGCTTACAACATTTTCTTCTCCCCAACGCTGAACTAGTAACGTACGCATTTGTGCACACGAAAAGCCATTTGCTTGCAAGGTGTCAATGAAAAAGTACAGATGATCCTGCTTGAAATCTGCTGTAGCCATGAGATCGAGGTGTAGAGAGACCAATTTGATTAATGATGAAAATGAAATTGAATAGATACATGTAAAACAAAGCTTGCTATGCTATGCTAGGTAGCAACAGAAGCTATGTTGTAGTAATCCATGCTATAATATTGCTATAATTATGCCCTCTAGGACAGAATGGACAACAAATAAGGCATGACATATAACCAGAAAAACAGGTCAGTACAAATGCGAAGTTTTTTTGCGGAGCCCGATATTACTACTGTACAATTCGTCATGATCGTGTTGTATTTATTTATATAAATGACCATGTATCATTTACGTGGGTAGTAACTTTTTTTCCTGAACTCCTTCCGAGGTCTTGTGGATTCCCATATTCCCACTTCTTATGTATCTTTCACGAATCGTGATAAAAAGTGGATGACTGCGAGAACAAAGAATTATCAATGCCAAATGGGAAGCTTATCGAAATCGGCAGTGGGACTTCTACGCACAACTAAAGATAAAGGCTAAAAAATTTATCCAATGCAAAGCACAAACGGGCAAACAAATTTAAAAACTTCAACAACATCTGGAATCTTGCTAGGGAAAGGTCAAGCTCAAATGCGAGTAAAAAGAACAAACTGGACCATTTATCTAAGTTCGGTGATGTAAATCATGTCTTTCAAGCTATTCGTGAAACCTTTGTTTCAGACTTAGCCTTTTCGTCCGAATCTGATATGTACGCGATTTCTCTGAACCACGTTGTGCTTGATAAATACCTATATGAATGATATTTTGGGACATTCATATCAGGGATATCTAAAGTACGGGATATGATGGCTAAGAGTACTACTTACATCCTGCGGCCTGACTTTAATAAGTAGACTTCTGTAACCGAAAAATTTGCATTTCATTAAATAGCGTACTATACATTACACGGGCTTTAAAGCGTTTATCTACAATATTTCGGATTTTGCTTTTATCAAATAAGTTTTAAAAACACAGCCTAAGATATTCAGCCTGAGCTCGGCTACGATATTCTTTTAATGTTTTTACCAATAAATGAGGCAGATATCCCTGAAATTAGGAAAAATATCTTTCAGACATTCATAATTACTTTTTATTGGAAGATAATTTCTTTAACTTCCGTGTTTGAGATGAATTAACTACAGGTTCACCTCTTGCAGGATGCAATTTCTTGATTAGGTTTTTCATGAAACAGTTGAACAGTTTGCAGTTTATCACATCAAAAATCTTATGTCCTCGTGGACATGAAATATCATACAAATGATTGAACATGTCATGACGTTGCACGACGTTTGCAACTGAATGAATAAACGCATTCTTCTGATCACCACAAGAAAGAAATTTTGTGAAAATATCCCTGTCTTCGATGATCTCGAGGTACAAAACATAAGAAATCATACAAATTATAAAATTCAGTTCAGATGGGTAAGAAAGACCGCTTCAATCTGCCAAGGAAATAAAAGCTCATTTCGAGCTCATTATCTGCATGACTTTCATCATCAGATGTCGATTCTACGGAAGAGGGCTCAAGAAGAAGCAACTTACAAGCTTCACAGTGATGCAGTCGACTGATCGATCTGCCAATGTATCCTGCAACATAGAAAATCACATTTCGACGTGCAATGGATACCTCTTCAATTGAGTCGTCATGCAAACGCAATTGAGTCGTGCTGCAAGCCAGGTGTGCTCAAAGTCATTTTGAGTATCGCGATCCGATAGAACAGTAGTTTGAACAGTACCTTTTGATAATTCTACTCGACTCGCTACATAGTAGACCTCGTCGATCATCAGTAGAACGACCTTTTCAACATCTTGAAATGCAGCTACACGTGATTTGATGTATTCTCGATCAAGTAGGAATGGATATACCGTAATACCGGAAGACATGTTTTGAAGCCACTTTTGAGTTGGAAGACAAAATAATTGACGCAGCCGTTTGTACAACGAAGATAGTCATACTCCACAAAAAAGAAATCAAAATAAGGCTCGGTGAGTAACGCCGTGCATGTACTGACTTTGAATGAAATCTGAATTTAATCTAATGAATTTAATCCAATGAAATCAGGATTTTCGTCCTGGAGTTGTACCAGACACTGTTGTAATGAATTTCGCGCAATTTCAATAAGAATATTCACGTTACTATCATTATTCGATGATGAAAACGATTTTATTGTGGCGAGTACGTTGGCTATCTCTGTTTCTGAAGAAATTATATCTTTGACTTCGAGAAGATGGGAAAACAAGCTGGAATTCAATCTGCAGCCACCATTGAAGCAATCGAAAGTCATGTCTCTAAAAATCTGCACAAAACATTGAATCCCTGGAGTACCTCCGCGGTCGAAAGATTCAGCTGGAATATAGAGGAATAGTACACAATCGGATTTTTGATAAAATGAAAAATCTGATGGCAGGGATATACTAGGAAGTCGTTGACATAGACTGTCAAACCCATCCAGTCGGTCAGACAAGAAAAAATTCTCTTCGATATCTTTCAAGTGGTCAGCTTAATTTGTCTCTGAAATCGTGAAGATGCTGTTGGAGGATCATGCCGTTGTGCACTTTCTGTAGATGTCGTTGGTTGTGATGAAGTGGGATAGTCTTCAAAAATAGAAGGAATTGCGAGTGACTTTAACTGAAGAATTTTCAATTCAGATCTATGACGCTTCGATAACCTTGTGACGTTTGTATCACAGCTTTCGCGAATAAAATCCTTCCAACAGAAGTGACGAGAGCAGACACGAGATGATTCCGTTGGTACATAATCATGCTTAATGCCAAATTTATCCAGGTCAGCACGTTTGATTGAACGTAACCACTTAATTTTTTGATCATTATCCGTCGGAAAAGCATAGAAAGAAACCTTTTCTTGTACATGTATATTGGTCTTATAGCCCGAGCGATACAGAGGCACACAGCATTTCCAACCCATATGTTCAATCTGAGGCGATGTTGTTTTGGTCTAACATAATAAACTCGTGTAGTAATCGATAGCTGCGCAGGAAAAAGTCTACACAACAGTGCAGTGTACAGCATTTCCGAGGTGAATCACAGTGATGCTGACAACGCGTTCCAGTCAACTCGAGAGATGACGCATTTTACTAATTTATTGTTTAAGAAACTTCCCCATTGAGTTTTGGAGTGCATAACATTGAGACTGATCACAGATCTGTGACAGTTGACGGCGTTGCACATAATTCGCACGCTCGGTGTATGGCGCTAGATATCAAATACATTAGAAAATGTCAATTGCATGTCAGGCCGCACCTCGTAAGATTTCAGATCACTCAGTATTGAGCCTTCGCATCCCGTAGTCTAGATATCCCTGATTCATATATCCATAAATGATATAGGAACATATCTAAGGAATCAGGTGTCGCAAAATCTCGCGATGATGCCCCAATACAGTGTGTAGAAAACTGGCCGACCTGGTTGCAGTGTACATACATGCCATCATCAAAAACTCTATCCGCTCGAGAATATTTCCACTTGCACTCAAATCTGGTGTAACTATTCCAGCACCGAAATCCTACCCTATTAAAATTGAGAATATGCGATCGATCACGATTCTCCCCACTACTGTAGGGAAAGTGCATTGTAGACAATCTTCAAACAAGTTTTGAAGTTTGGTATGGTTTCCGTCCCCAAGTCTCCACTGTTACAGCCGTTATTGATTTCCATGAATATGTTTCCCGACAACTTGATGACGCATCGACTCTTGCTGTTGCGATTATCAGCATCGATTTTTCCAAAGCATTCGATCACATGCCCCAAAATCTGCTGATTGATAAGCTCGTCGACGTTGGAATGCCACATAGATTCATTCTTTGAGTATGTGACTATCTCAGCAATCGGAATAACTATTCGCGTCGATGGTTCCTGTAGTGAATCGTATGGGATTACTTCTGGGGTGATACAGGGCTCTATCATAGGGCCATGCCTTTTCTGTATGTTCACAGATCCTTTTAAACCAGCTGGTCATGATACACATGTAGTGAAATATGCCGACGACAAATTCCTCTCCGTGCGACTCAGACATTCCGATGACATCACGCACTGTGTCCCAAAGAGGAGGTCCAAAGAGTTTAGCATTGGTGCCTAACTAAGATATTCGTGGGGTTACATTAGACAGAAAGTTAACTTTTTCACAACATATTGACACTACTCGCTCGAAATCAGCATCAAGAAATCATGTCTTGAGGATGCTAAAACCTCTTGTTACTCAAGAGGAGCTCCACACATTCCACACAGCATATATCCGATCAATCATTGTGGCTTGAATGCGAAATTGTCTTTGCAACTTGATCGAATTGATCGCTCACAGAATCATTTACTTTGATGGTGCATATACCAAGTGCAAGTGACAAAGTGTACACCTACATCGATCTCTAACCGACGATTTGCTATCTCCAAGAAGTTGTTCAAGGGTATTTTCAACGACCCGCATCATATCCTTGCTCCTTTCGCACCTGCAGTTTTACCACGATCGAAGAAATTTCGTACTTTATTTTGTCGAAGTTACGCACTTTCTCGATTCTTTTTCCATTTATGACCAATGCTACCAACTTGAGTGATTCTGATAAATAAATATTTTATGAACCTTGTAATCAAATGTGTCTTTATCTAAATATCCTGCTTCTAACTCGTGTACCAAGAATGTCATTGTGCGATTTCCAGTCATCAATAAAACTCACTACTACTATTAATGTATTGATAAATTCTAAGTGGTGCCCACGAACATCCGCCAATGTACGAATCTTTCACATTATAAATCAAACTTCCCCATAACTTCACCATACCAGATATGCATATATTTCACAATTAAAAGCCATCCTTAATGCATGAATTTATTTCAAAAGTGCATCTACTAACGGACAAAAACGAAAACATACAGAATAAATGCAAGGTAGTTTTCTATGTGTATTAATAGCATACGAAAATGTCACATCTAGCATCTTAATATTTACTTTATTTTCGAATAATAATTTCTCGTTTGTTTTATTTCAGTAATCTAGCGCCGTTAAATTTCACTGTTTGCATTTCTGAATGGAATACTTGCGGCATCAAAACCGATATTTGTTTCTTTTCCAGCTGTTAGAGGCAAATACTTGATGTCGATGCATTCAGAGTGAAATATTTAGAGTAATAATGCGTGATGCCGCTCGATTTTTATTTCAAGTAAAGGTGCTATAGAACTTATCTAATAGCAAATGCTCTTTCTCATGCTTTATGCAATGAATACGGACGAATCAATCAAGCAATGTATTATAATGCCATAACATAGTCGCAGGGTGATGCATTCGTGATAAATATACATAGTTAAAATTCATCCTTGTAGGCCTTTAGTGCGATTTCTTTTTCGAAATTCAAATTAGGCACTGCTTATTATAACATTACAATTGTCCTATTGCGGAACTAAGTAACATGTGCGCAATTTAGAAAGGCTCATACATGAGAATTGATCTACAACTGACAATGTAATGAAGATTCTGCAACTTTGCCTAACCAATTTTCTCGATATAGTAGTGTCTTGCTCATTGATGCGAATATATCATTTTTGAGATACGCGCGAATTCATCCTCATCCAAATGCATGAATCTGATTTCTTGGATCATGGATACACATGCATGTATGGCCTTTTTAATTTTTCAATGAATTTATGGGATTTAAAATTTACGACAAATGAAAATAAGCTTTGATAACATATTTTCAGACTTAGTGCCTTCTAAATGTTATTCTACAATGTAAATCGCTGGATACGAAAATTACATATAAACGTATACCAAAATCAGATACAACTTGAAACTAACATCTGATGAGAGATTCTCGTATGCTTACAGATATCTGGCGTGTTTTTCATACGAAGCCTCACTTACTTTCGTATGTGATTGGTATGTAGCGATGCGAACTATTCTATCTGTGATTGGCTGTTTTACACTGAAATACGAGTTATTGGTGTATTTTATATACGAGAACCGATGCAAATTCATTCTCATTTGTATCCCTCTGGTATGTAGAGCTTTAAGTCACATAGCAAAAAATTGTATGTATTACATACTACTGTCAAATAACTTTTTTGGTAGTACAAGTGGCGAATATTTTTTGTTTGATAGTATGATATTTAACTAGATTAGATTTATTGTGAATTTTATGCTCCACGAGTATGTCATCGTTCCTAGTTGTCTAGCAACATTAACAGGACGCTTAGTCAGCTCTACTTTATGAACCAAGATAATTGACATCAGTTTATTCAAACGATTACTTTCGTGCAATCATGTAGACTTATATATCTCAAACATAACTATTTTTGCGTTCATGAATTATAATGTGTTTTTATTTCGGATTGATAATATACTTAATTTCAAAATTGCATAATGCATAATTGTTGATCGTTGAATACTTATTGATTATTTATGAAATGCTTAACCTTTTCACTACGGCTGGCATACCAGGTATGCCATGCAAATCATTCCGCCAGCAGCGGTAAGGTTTTCCCCATTACGCGCGCATTTTACGATTGTCTATTGAACTGACAACGAAGTCATTTCTCTATAATACGGTTAATTTTGCCTGTCGAGGTATGTTTTGTTGTAAATAACTAAACACTAAACATGAGGTTAAGCTAGTGAATAAAACTGCAATTTATGAAAATCTTCTAAAAATATTAAAGCAAACTCGATCTTACATAATCATCAACAAACTTAACTCTTATTCATTGTTGGTAGCAGTTAATAACAATCACAAGCTAATCGAGTGAAAAAGTTGGAAGCACTTTCCAGTTGAGTACACTCCAGGTTTTCCCGCACAGGCAGTGCATTGGAACCGTGACATCTTTCGAAAACCATCTTTAAAACAGATTCTGCATCTCTTCTGGTGCTTTGAGATCAAATCAGTAGCTGGAATCTTTTCCAAACAATGCTCCTGGCTATTTGCAAGCGACATTCGCGCTCCAGAGTTGTTTGCTTGTTGAGATTCTCCGCTAGTTTCAATCAGTCGACGACGGTTAGGTTTTCGTTTGCGAGCAGAGCCAGTTTCAAGTACGAGATATTCAATGACTTTGTCTGTGTAGCGTAGAAAAGTAAGTGAGCCACCCTACCTTTGATAAAGAACAAAAGAATTTCTGACCAATATATGAATTAGGTAAATAGCGTATTTGGTAAACCACTTGTATGTTTTTCATGTGGGGGAATATGGTTCCAGGCATCTGTCTGCGAGATCTACCCCGCCCATGTTTTTATTGTAGAGCAAAACTGAGTTGGATTTGCTGACAGAAGTTGAAACTCTATCCTTTCAGCGGGACACAACTTCCGTGGTACCAGCGTGGGAAAAAGAATCTATCACGTAGATCAGTTTTTTCCGCTTGCTTTTTTGTCATCATATCGACTGATTAGTACGTCACCCTTGCGCATAAAAAGACATTGCTGCGCTTGAAAATTGCGATTGCGTAATTGAGGCGGTGGGCCTCTGTTGCTGCGGATGGTTCCAGTAAGTAACGTATCATATTCCAAGAGATATTCGGCGAGAGCACATGAAGAAAACCAATTGTCGAGGAAAATGTGATATCCCAAATCAAAGAGCGGACGAGAAAGTTGAACAGCTTGTTCGGACTTCTTCAATGAGCAGTTTATTTCATCATCCCAAGTGTTTTTTCCAGAATACAGAAGAAAATTCCAAACGTATCCTATCCAGTACTCGCCTCAGACAAGACAAAAGTTTTCAAACCGTAGCGGGCGCGCTTATTTGGCACATATTGCCGAAAGTGCAATCTACCTTTGAATAAAAGCACAGTCTCATCAACAGAAATTTCACGTTCAGGCAGGTAGTTATTCATACAAATATCACGAACCATATCACAAAAAGGCAGAATTTTATCTTCACTCTTTGAATCAGTAGAAAGCGAGTTGTAGGATGCAAAGCGAACAAATTTAGTTATTGAGAAAAATCGGTCTCGTGGCAAGCACTCCATTCGTTCAAAGAAAGGACTGAAGTATTTTTCGTCTTTGCTCCAGCAAAGGTGAAGTTCTGGCTTCTTGCTAAGTCCCATGAGTAGAGATAATCCGAAATATTTCCGCATTTCATCTTCCGTCACGCTTTCCCATTCCTTTGCGAGTTCATTATCGCTGCGATATATCTCATGCCTCTCATTTGTCCATTTCGCTATTGTGGAAAACAATTTAGATGACATGAACAAATCAACGAAAAATGAAATATCTTCAACATTTTCAGGAACATCAAGTAAAGGGTTTATGCCAGGTGTGCCTAAGAATTCAGGCATATCAGTCAAACGCGAGTCTCTATCTGGCTCAACAAAATGCCAATCACCAGGATTTTGGATTTCAGCCTCATCCTCACTAGAACTGTCTTCGTCACCTTCATGAGAATATGTCGGCTCTTCATCTGAATTGATGGGACTGTGCGCCGGGTGATGGAATAAATTGTTAATTGCGCTAGACTTGGCAGCTCTTGAGGATCGCGACATGGTCCTTGGTTGTACTAAATGCAGAAATGAATGCGTGTTCTCCCGCCTAATTGACCTGCAACGCTGTGAGTGCAAATTGTCTAATCAAAAGCGACTTATTCACGGCCGATTCTGACGAACTTGTTATTGTTCGAAAGCGCATTCTACGGTGGATGTGTTTCCCTAAGTCAATATCTAGAGATATGTGCACAAATGACGATAAAACATTGATTCTCATCTAAAAACATGAATCTGGCATACCAGGTATGCCAGATTTCCTTACCGTATTTTAGAGAGATGATTTGTCATGGCATACCTGGTATGCCAGATTCGCTTACCGTATTTTGAATGATGCTTATCCATGGCATACCTGGTATGCCTGCCGTATTTTGAGGGAATGACTGCTAAAAGCTTACCGTAGTGAAAAGGTTAATAATATATATTATTGTTATTATTAATTATTGTTATCATATTATATTATATATTACGTACATATATCAAAATTGAATTCAGTATTGAAAGTTTGACTCTTGAATGTCATTATCTCACTACTTACAGAACAGTAGTAACATTAGTGTGATCTTTATTGACAAAGGGCCTGAAATCAACATACTTTGGACATGATTTATGCTTTCTTTTAACATTGTGCTGGTATGGTTTTAGTATGTAAAGCACACCACACTTGAAATAACATATGAAAAGCATACAAATATATACAGAAATATACCAAAAAGATATTTTGGTATGCATACTTCGTATGTGATTGGTATTGAGCGATTTACAGTGTATGACTATAATGTTCTTTACCACATATACTCCTCAACTCAAAAAACAATTACTACACGTTGCATTTTCTAAATAAGCTGAACTGTTAAAGGGACAATGTGCGACATAAAACTGTTTATGAAAAATCAGATTAATGAAACAAATATCAATTTGTTATTCGGATACTGAAATGATGATAATTCAAGACGACTTTTCGCCGTGCTGATTCAGCATGGTCATGCACGGAGAATTACAAATGAGATTTCTGCTCTGAATGAGAATGACTACGAAGCCGATGTACAAAACGATAATAATAAAGTGATCCGTCAATTGATTACAGCTGTGTACAAGCAAAAGTGTGCTCTCCCTTTAGTTTTTTACAGGAGTTAAAAGAAATATTTACAGGCGCTTTTGTCCCGGATGTTTCCGGTGTCAACCCTTTATCAACGAGAAGCATTGTTTTCAACTCTTGCAAAAACTAAAGAGAGAGCCTACTTTCACTTGTACATAGCTATGAAAAAATTCCTGTCTGAAGCAATTAAATATTGATTTGATGACTGCTGCATGTTAAGCTTAAAGTTTACTCGACAACCCAATTGCGTCATTCCACTGAAGATGCTTGCATAACAAACGAAGCGTGTAGTGGATTGTAAGCAGAAAAATTAGCAAAATAAACGTGTTATTGTATAGTTATTTATGTCCATGAAATCTAAAATTGTTAGATGTATAAAGATGTTGTTAGTATAAAAAAAGAATACACTCTGTGGAGGCTAGAAGATATTTCAGAAAAGCAAATATGACACGCCCCGTATATTTGTTTTAGGATATTCCTACCAGTTGCATAATGTGCTCATTGTGAAGTGAAAGATAGGCCACTTATGGTATCAAAATAAAGGCGGCAATCACTGATAGAATCGAGTGACACAATACTTACTCCCTCTAACACTTAATGTCCACCCTTCATTCATTCAAAGCAAGCAACTCAATCTTTTCAAGGATGCTGCACTGTAAAAGAAAATATATCTGGAGCACAATATCCACATGTACTCCAGATCGCATGCCCTGAGCTAAACATGATGCTAGGACAGATCTTTTCTTCTCTCTGGCTTTCATGTTAGACATGAAAATGTGTCGTGTCCGTTCACACTAGCGCGATAACTAAAACAATAAATTGAAATAAAATCGCCCTGTATGTGTAACATATCTGCTGCTCGCAGCAGTCTAATATTCTCAACGATAAATCGTTTTCTCAAAAACTTGCATCGTTCAGATTACTTCTTAAACGTAAACAAAAAGTCGCATGTGTAAAACAGCCCTAAGATGGACAGCAGCTGTTTGTTGATGGTAATTTCATCCGATTGGTTATGCGCCGATTGAGAGATCTTTAGAAGACGTAAAATTACTGAGACATAGTACAGTTTTAGATTCTTGCCGCAAGGCGATGTATCGTAAATTATTTCATCAAAATGCGTTTGTATATGAAGAGAAATGATAATAACCGTGAATATTTACAAAGTACACTGATAAACTGCCGGTAATTTCCTATGTCAGTAATTGATTGTCAATAATTGACACCGTATGACCACGACCTTCTATTGTTTTCAATGTCACTGTCCGTTCTAGTCATTTATTAAGAGTATCAAGGATCACAATGATTAAGTGACAGTGCAATGAAAGTCAGTCAGGATATGTCATGATACCTGTATAGGTAGAAAATGAAAAATGGACAACAGAAAAATTGGTGCTGCAATGATATGTCATTAAATTACATAGCGTATCTTTGCCATGTCCTCTCTGGTGCCACTGCAGAGCAGATGGTACACGTACCGGCACGGTTTGGTCCTGCAAGGGATTGTGGAAGCAGTCTCGTTTGCAGTGATACCTTCCAGGTATGTAACGGGAATTGACCTTGTGCCGAGTGATCAAACAAAGAGACGAAAATCTCCTCGTCTGTTTTGATCTGTTCGCAGAAGTGGGAGGTTCGAGTGAATAGGCAGCTGCTACATGAATTGTCCCTATCTGACCAACGGCCTCATCTAGCGTTGATCGATACGGTAGGGAAGAGAATGATTATGGGCAAACTGACCGTTCCCTGGGAAGAGAACGTTGAGGATTCCCATAAGAGGAAAGCTGCCAAATATGAAGAACTTGCCGAAGGGACTCGGAATCAAGGGTGGAAATGTGAGCTCATGCCCTTTGAAGTGGGATGCCGCGGTTTCTTTGCTCCATCGGTGGGGAAATTTCTTGCTTAAGTCGGTGTTAAAAGCGTAAAGATCACCATCAGTGATCTGAGAAGCTGCACTTCACACGAAGAAGAAGCGAAACTACAGAAGAGAAGTACAGACCTAAATATTCGATCCTCTTGTACGCACAAGTAAGGGTTAAACCACTCAATGGCCACTCTCTCGGCAGCGAATACTTCGTAAGGTGAAATACACTTTTTGATAGAGGTAGATTTTCTGATGCTACAGTCAATGCGATAAGACTAGCCTTGAAAATGTCTGGCGATATTTGACGTGGAGACTTGTTTGAACGCTGTTGCATTGAACTGACAGACATCCACTTCGGAACGCACTCAGCCACTTCGGAACCGACAGACATCCATTCTTTGACACGCACGCGGAGCATCTAATATAAATATCTTCTACCAAAAAGGGAGACCAATAAATGTTAAATAAAAGTGTTATTTTTGGCTCTTTTGCGATGATCAGATCACATACAAGAAATGACTTATGAAACAATATAAATGATATTAATAAATGCGCGAATTGTGAGGGACACACAACACTACGATTGTCAGGGATGATGACCTGAGTCAATGTTGCTCTGCATTATTATCACGTTTCACTTTATGACAATTAAGTTATTACGCTACAATTTCCTGCTTTACCTTATCATTCTTAAATGTTTGTTATAGTATTCATTTGTTACTGTAATAACGCCTATTTAGCTTCCTTGAAAGATGCTTCGTAGCCTCCTCCTAAATCCTAGCTCATGTCAAGCCCACAACCTTTTCTTCGCAAGCAGATAATTTTGACTACCGAATATAACGAATGAAGAAATCTCTCAAAGCAGAGTACCTCATTTGTTGGCTTCAGACTGTCTCATAAAAGTACAGAAACCTAAAATATTCATTTTCTGTACTTAATGTGCAAAACTTAATGTCTCAGAAGTTCTTCCCAAAAATAGGGTGTAAGTCTATTTTACATCACTTGAATGCTTACTTAAGCAGTTCAATTGGCAAAACAGAGTTCGTTTATCGCGTTGAAGATGATTAATCATTCATTTAATTAGAGTTATCTTAGAGTCCTCCCTCTCATTCATGTGTTCAATAGCTGTGTTTATAGCAGTTCCACCTCTTTTGAACACTTCTCAATTCTCTTAGTATTGCATGTTGAAGAAGCTGCTTTCTTTCCATAAACAGGGACATTGAAGCCGCGCAGCAATACTTAAGAATTTAGATGCTCGATGAATTACAAAATTAATTTTCTCTTTTACCAGTTGTCATATATGCTGTTCAATTGAAAAACACACATTACAGATGAAGTGCCAGTTGCAGGTTCGAGATAGATCAATCAGCAAAACAAAACAGGCTGTTATTCAAGAGCAGTTTCATAAATATTTAAAGCAGCAAAATTTATCACTTTGTACAATCTAATCTTGTAATTCTTTATTGTACAATGATACACACATAGAAGAGAATAATTGAACATCGAGTTGCATCCTCAGTTAAAAAATGAAAACAGGTCTAAATAGCCGTCATTTTATCCAAGCTCAGGAATCATCAGCAGGCTTAGTTCTCATACCTGAACATCAGCACAACTCCCTATTTAAATATGCACCAAACTTTTTCGGCTATTCTACTAGTTCTGCAGTTAAAACAGTACAAACACACCAGTAATAATAATTAGATTATGCTTTTTGAAAACACGATGTAGCCTTCTGTAAATATAATCATTCAATTGAGTTGCATCCTTAGTTGAAAAATGGGAACAGACATGAGTGGCCATTATTTCATCTGATATCAGGAATCGGAAGCAGGTTGAAATCGACGAAGAACGTCAATAATGATAAAGCGTCGAAAAACATCATACCTCTTTAAGACATGAAACAGAAGGATTTTATATTTGGGCGATTGCAGCCATCGCCACATAGCAGATAGTGTGTTGGCATCACCAACTCACTTTTCCAGTCGTTTACAATCTCTATCATTCAGTCCACTTGCAACCTCAAGGATACTCAAGTGTGGAAAGAAATATGGCATTAAAAACACAAGCAATGTCGGTAGGCGTCTCACAATGACAACAGGAGACAGGCGGGAAGTTGTGTGGCTGATGCAGAGAATTAAGGCCGATTTCCTTTGAGGTCGCATAGTCGCCCAGTCGCGCTATCGCATGCGTGCGCGCATTCTTCCGTACAATCGCATTCATTGCCGCTGCACGGTAAAGAGACAGGGTTGTTGTAGTAGTCAATGTCTTTTGATTTCATAATGCGTGATTTATTCATTGATATTCAGAGGACATCGATTTCTTTCTCACACTTGTACACTGTAAATCGCTGGATACGAAAATTACATACAAACATATACCAAAATTACATACAATTTGAAACTAACATCTGATACGAGATTCTGGTATGTCTACAGAGATCTGGTATGTTTTTCATACCACATCTCACCTACTTTAGTATGTGATTGGTATGTAGCGATAAGAACTATTCTACCTGTGATTGGCTGTTTTTTTTATACTGAAATACGAATTGTTGGTATGCTTTATATACGAGACCCGATGGAAATTCATCCTTATTCGTATGCCTCTGGTATCCATTTGGTATGTGCAGCTTTAAGTCACATAGCAAAAAATTGTATGTATTACATACTATTGTCAAATAACTTTTTTCGGTAGTACAAGTAGTGAATATTTTTTATTTGATAGAGTGATATTTGAGTACATTAGATTTATTGTGAATTTTATGCTCCACGAATATGCGGTCGATGCTACTTGTCTGGCAATATTAACAGGACGCATACTTAACTCTACTTTATGACCAAGGTTGATAAACATCATTTCATTTAAACGATATCTTAAGTGAAATCTTGATGACTTATATATCTCAAACATGACTATTTTTGCGTTCATGAATTATAATGTGTTTTTATTTCGGATTGATAATATACTTAATTTCAAAATTGCATAATGCATAATTGTTGATGGTTGAAATCTTATTGATTATTCATGAAATGCCTTAGACTTACGTGTATTAAAATCGAATTCAGTATTGAAAGAATGACTCTTGAATGTCATTATCTCACTACTTGCAGAACAGTAGTAACATTAGTGTGATCTTTATTGACAAAAGGCTTGAAATCAAGATACTTTGGACATGATTTATGCTTTCTTTTAACATTGTGCTAGTATGGCTTTAGTATGTAAAGCATACCACATTTGAAATAACATACGAAAAGCATACAAATATATACCAAGAGAATACAGAAATATACCAAAAACATATTTTGGTGTGCATCCTTCGTATGTAATTGGTATTGAGCGATTTACAGTGTACACTGAGGTTGCTTTTATGACCTAAAAATAATTATCAGTCAATTAGCTTCATCGTTGGTGAAACTCACACGGCGATGCACAAAACCAGATAACGAAGGTCGTCAAAGGAGAAAGCGATGTGATTCCCTTAACTACAGTCCGTTTCATAAAAAGTGGATCATCCTAAAATTTGACTAAATAAAACATAAGTATGATACAGAAAGCATTTTTCATGTTATTTCATGTCCCTAATATATTTAAATGTCCTTATATAATCTGACAATGACTCATTGCCCATCTGAGACGTCTTTTTGTATGCTTATCTGATAATTCGATCTGAGAGGGCCTCTTACAGCTCTTGAAATTCGACTCAATAAGTCTTCTACGAATAGTGGACTTAGAAATAGACGAGTCTAGTGCAGCCATCTCAGTTAACGAGAGACTTGGATCAACTTTAATAAATCTCAAAATTAGGCGGTCTCTAAGTTTGGATGTTTTGCGTGGACGGCCAGAGCCCTCTTTACGACAGAGTCGAAAATCATCATTATGCCATCGATGCACATTTGTGTAAGGGACATTTAGTCGCTTGCTTGTAGCTCGCAAAGAAAATCCTAGTTCTAGCAAGGCTGACACTTTGCCTTTTGTGAATGCGATCTCGTTATTGTTCATTTGTGCTTTGTATTGTTTTCAACCGGTAAGAGATAAATTTCTAGCTGAAAGCAATCAGGAGTGCTGCCAACACCACCGCAACGAAGTCAGGAAGCTATGGAACATGAAGTCCAGTTAATCACATGTAGCAGTTACATTATTGTTGATGAATAATGGTGATATACTGGCTCTGATTGACCGATTTTCTTTATTTTTGTTTTGCTTGATAGCTTTTGGCTTGTAGAACAACATATTACATAACAAAGGAAACAAATGTAATTTTATAAGAGTGAGGTATGATTTTGTGTAACACTGCTAAATGAAGATCAAATTATCTACTACTTTTTTATCTATAACAGGAAAACAACTCAATATTCATGCTTGAAATTTCCAACAATGATATTAGTAAGCACAACTGACATATCTTCCAAATTTCAGAGAAATTCGTTCAAGTTTGGCGGAGTTAGACAAAATTGAAGTTAAGGCGATGTTTAAGGGTGATCCATTTTTTATGAAACAATCTGTACCAATGGAAACCATTTTTCTCTTGTTGGGCGACGCGAATGCAGGCAGACGTCACTGTCACTGACAATCAGAACAACGAATCGACGGACAGTAGCGCAGTTCGACGACTATGCGACCTCAACCTAAAGGAAATCGGCCTTTAGTGTCGACATCCAGCGAGGGAATGCGGCCTCGCCTGTTCGTCAGGAGCAGGGAAATTTTTTTGAGCACCGGAGTTTTTTATGAGCTTTTTATTACTTGTAGTAATAATCCTTTAGTAAAACGTTCTTTCCTTGAAATAAAAGAGCTATCAAACATAAAAATATGAGCGCTGACTTGTTTCAATTGCTTGAGACACTTGAGAACATAAATAGATGCGTTGACTAGCTAGTTAGCAAAGCTTGCTTATAAATACAATTCATATAAATACATTTCATATATCTGGAAAGGACTCCAAGTATCTTCAGATGATCTGAACGTCAATACTGCAAATTAAGTTATAAAAAATAAGATAAATTAGTGCAACATTGAAAGCGTTGATAAATTGTATTCTTATGGAATTAGTAGTGAGTGACATATCAGACTTTGATATTTGCAATTTCGGAATCATTAAATATAGCTCTGAAGAGTCATAGAGTAGGGATATATAGGTAGGGAAAAAAGTATCTGTATACAGGTAAAATTTCTATATCAAAAGATTCAGTTTTTTGCGGAGATTACGTTCTCGTGGTTCAAAAAAACATTTGAGCAGTTTTAAAACTGTTCTGCCAATTTATTTACTACATAGATGACGCCCCTATATACGTAGTATGAAACAAGTTGGATATCAAAAGGAATGAATATTTGCTAATAAGCACCCTAACTAAGCGGAAATTAAAGTGATTATCAAACGAACTTCATGAACCGCATTATAATGGAAGTCTTCATGAAAAAGTCGCGATATTATTCGTGCTTTCTTGGCTGATATTTCAAGTTCTTAATTCAATTTTCACCAGCATGATTTGATGATTCACTAAATTCATGTTTCATTTCTTGAATCTAAATAGTGATGTGGACCCATTTACCCATTCTCAAGTTAATTGAAATCATCGTCTTTGATTATGCGATTTTGCTTTGCCAGTGGCAGGTTGCCTGTGACATGATCACGCTAAAGAATATACTCTTGAGGTTGAACACGAAAGTAAAAGGAATCCATCGAATTGCTAATTTAACAAACATTAAATCTCCAAGGCTGTCATGATACTGAGAATCTGTAAAATACAATCATTCCTTCTGCATTACAATCATGATCAGTCAATTCCGTGGAATGATCACTCAATTCTTTGAGACACAACGGTGGTCTCAAAGATCTCATGTGAACGCGAAAAATGTCAACAGCTTGTTTCTATCAAATCCATAATTCAAAACTGAAGCCAACCCTCTCTGATCATTTTTCAATGAACAGCTTACTGCACAGCAGAAATGCCGAAATAATTTTCCGATCAAACATGTCAATTGAAATGAAACTGAAGACAATTCATTCAAAATCGCCTCATCACAGCTATTTTCTTATAGAGCCTACCGTGTAGAAATAGAAGCCTATCATCTGAGTAATTGTTTTGTTTCTAATCCTCATGTTAATACAACTTTTTGGAAAAGAAGTAAAAGCGGCCTTTAATTATACTTAATGTAATTTTATTGTTAACTAAAAAGTCAACTGTCAAAATCATACTTAGCATTGCTCCACATTTTGCATGGTTAATTTGACTTGTTTATTTTCTCAGTCTTCGTCATCGTCATCCTAAACAAAAGAAAAATGACAGGAACATTAACTGCAGCCTTTCAGCTATAGTTTCTATATATAGCTAGAAAAGGTCACAGCAATCATGTAATGCAGACATGAGTACAATCTCTTCGGGTATTCATTATATTCTTTCAACATGATATTGTCGTTTCATGCACCAGAAATTAATTTAATGTTCTATTTGTAAAACAGAGTGTAAATAGGGTGTATATAATAAACAGGGTGTAAAACAGTATATATGTAACTTTACTACGGGTATGGCTGCATGTTAAATAGGGTGTCGTGCCATTGTTGAGAGATGTGTAGGCCTGCTGATCATTTCTAAAAATCGATAAATTGTGATTTTTCGAGTATGTTTCCATTCCTCTACTAAGAATGCAACTCAATATTTTATGATTTCATTTGCATTATGCTTTCAAAAGGGAGCATTTATTATTTATTACTGGTGTACTTATAAAATGCCAGTAGTTTGTTGATATAGTATTTAGCAAACAACCTAAAAACCAACTTAAGGTGCTAATGCTTTCAATGTGCATTGTGCATGTTATACATTCTTTTCACATTAAATAGTAACAGAATCTAATTCAGATCGTCGGGTTATACTGATATCTCCAGGTAGCTTTTGATTCGAAATGAACTTTCATGTGGTCAGGCGGTACTACATGAATTTAATAGACTTACGCTTAAGTTAATGACGATATTAAAAACAATGTACGTCCTTCGCCAACAATTACTGATTGAGCACAAGAGGAAATTGTAGTTACAGTCATTTGTTCTTACCTGATTTCGAAAGTGCTCAGATTAGTTAGATAGATGCATTATTCTTCGCTTCAAACATAGAAACTTGTCGATTGAGAACATGATTTAAAATTGTATATTATTACTTTGCGGAAGTCGGTTAATAAAATGAAGAGATCAGTAAAAATCATTTGAGCTCTTGATATCAGTGACAACTAGTGACAACAGTGACAACAGACTAGTGACAACAGTGACGTCTTGTTGTAAAATCCTAAATTATCACTCTGAAAGATGAACACTTGATTACTTAAAGCTTATTGACGACTAAAAGTATTATACATGAGCTTGATGCAAAGTTCAGTTCACCAATAAAGTACAGCACAGTTAAGTTTAGCATAATACTTGAAAGTTATCAAAAAATTCTCACTTTAGCAATTTTGAAGAATAATAATTTAAGATTTTGCAGGAAAGCTCATTGTTTTCCATTATTAGACCAGCCGAAAACCAGAACACGTATCAAAAAGAATTTCAGTAGAATGTGAAAAGTAATAGCTATTTAATTAAGAAGATAGAAGCAATGATTTAGCATAGGAGCTTTCTTCCACGTTAAATCTCAATTAAATTGTCGGCAGAGCGAAGTCAGTGTGACAATAGGCCAAAAACTCGTTTTGTATTGTTGACAATTAGAATCTAAGAAGTCATATAGACCATTATGTGAAAAGAACTATGTGTTGACATATTATATACTGTCAGTAAGTAAAGTCTACTGGCAGCACACATCTGCCTTCTCACATTGTGAAATCATCTTTCTGGACCACTTTAACTCCTAGAGGTGGGCCGACTTGTCTGTTTATTAGGGTAAATTGGCCAAAAATAGTGCAATTTTTTAAAGCTAAGGTTGAAGTCACTTTCTGAAATTTTCCAAACATGTACTTTAGCTAACGCTCACGTTTGGATACGAAACAGTCCGTTGCTAAAACCAGTAAAATGGGTGTACCTGGGAATTCAAATTCAAAAAATGGGCTAGTATATTTCACTCTACACTACTACACAAGCTTGAGGAGGCTATAAGCTCTTGAATTTCACAACTTAAGAATAGGCGTCATTCAGTTAATATTTGACATGGCTTGAAAAGACTGAAAATATAAATTACTTTGGCGACTTTGACCATCCCGGGCCGGGACCACTGTGTATCAATGGATGGACCAGTGACGAAACTAAGACATCGATTGGATAGACTCAGTCTTATGGAGTGCGCTGTAATTTTGTACAAATTATTTAATTTGATTCAACTCGTGATTCAAAGTTTGACAATTTTATGACTATGAACATAATAGATGTAATATGAATACTACTGCCTAGAATAAACAGCAGTAACATTTAATTAATATTTCTCCGCATTTTATGACATTGTCGAAGTCATCGATTTAGTTTTGATTCCCTTTTGAATATCAGACGAAGATAGTTTTGTTAAATTGATATTTACGCGCTCGTTTAACTTTTAGAATAGATCGTCAGGACCGGCATATTCATTTCTGATGAAAATTTTAAATTGAAGAATTTGTTCTAAATGATTCATATATAAAATTAAAGTCGCGACGCCATCTTTATGCCTTAAACTAATGAGTAAGGAAAATAACGAGTCAGTAGGAGTACTGCCTCCCTGACAAAAGTTTCAGATTAATTTCTCAGGGGTAAAGGACGCCCTTCGGTCAGGTACCTACTCTGTATCTGACTGGAGTGACAGCGGACTGCCCTATAACAGTTTAAAAAAGTGTTAAAATATAATGGTCGATCCGCACACCACGTGAGGGTTGCTTATCAGCGAGGGTCGTAACCACAGAATTAGATTCACCTGCGCGCGCTTCGGTTTCCTAGAAAGGAAGAGTTATAGGTAACCTAAATATCGAAATGGCACATCACAGAATTAGACAACTTGCTCCTTCTCGAATGGATAATTCGTGTATCGCTTGCTATTGGAAGTAGCAAACAATGAGCTGTCACCAAAGCCAGTGAGAGATGCGTGCGTGCTGTGATATCACTTCGCACACACCAAAACACACATCGTGTCGGGCTAACATTCAGGGATGGCGCCAGGTCCTTCCCCGCCGGGGGGTCATTCCTATCTCCAGATTTTACCGAAAAATGGCATTGGACTACATGACTTTGACTGTTAGTATGTGCGTCTACATTGTTACGCTATATCTGATGCATATATGGTAAATATATACGATATTATCAATATACATAGAATTACAACATCATAAGATCTGCAATTGTATTATATGTTTGTGATATCGTTCGACATTTATTGCGTTAACTTATTGCTGTCATTCCATCATGTATAATTTATGTAGTTATAATTTCTTCAAAGCATAGTAATATTGTCACCAATGGGCGCAAATGACATCATATACACTTTTAAAATCGTCTACGAAACTTCAGCAGACAAGAAACAGAGATAACAGACTGATCATCTATTAAATTTGACATGGAATTTCATAAGTTCGACCATTTCGAACGTGTCAGCAATTAGCCTGCGCTGCGCGCTGATAATTCAAAACCAATACATCAAGTTTACAAGATAAAGAGTGAGCGGAAACTGTCATCATCGACTGATAGACGCATCTCGATTTCAGCATTAAACCAATATGCAAGGTGAAATTAAATGAAATTGAAAATCACCCCTGTGGCGCCAAAGCTCCAAAATTATACGAAAAATAATGCAATTGTAAAAAGTTTCCCGACAATTGTCCAACATCCCCGCGGGGGGGGGCGACTTCCTCGCCGGGGGCCCCCCTGACCCACCCGTGCTAACATTCGATTCATTGAATGCACTATACAGTGAGCAATGCCGAGGAGAGGATGTGAAAACATCAAGTGAACTAATTTTCGTACGCCTGCTACTTTCTTTAATAATGATCGGAAGGGCCAACATTATGGAGAAAACTTGTGCGCAATGATCTGAATTCTTCGAATCTGAAGGAATTTTGGCAATCGAAGCACTCAGCTGGAACTCACATTAATCCGCAAGCGACGCACGACTTTTTTCCTATCTCTGTAAGGTATTAGGAATTCCTTTTTGCCCACTTAATAGGTTCTTCGATGTGCTGTCAGTTTCGTATTAATCACACTTCTAGCAAACCGAAGCAGATAAACAAAATTTTTAATTCTGTGGTCGTAACTAATATACCTTCTAAATCTAATGTACTCGTAGTATACCTTAACACACCTAAATTGGAAATTCAATAGTTAAACGGCAATGCTAAGAAAGTAAATGTATATTTCTTTGAAATGAAAAACATCACATCACATTGCAATAAACATAGCACAAATTAAGTCATCGCTGGAACAAAATAGCCGAAAAAAAAATAAATTCAAATCATCGATCTGCGTGAAATCATACGCATGTTTACAAACTTGATTTCACAAAGTTATACATGCAGGAAGGAAAGATGACTGATGAGAAACATTTCGAGACAGTGGAACTCTATATGTTCGAGATCGGGGCAACGTATCTGGCAAGACTGCATGAAGAGGATTTCTTTGATTGGAGATACACTAGGTGACATGCCACGCGTGATTCACGCGTTATTACGGAACACCCAACCATCCGTGGTTAAGGACATTCTATTCTTCTACCCGCGTACATACGCGCTGCACTAAGAGTCAGAAATCACTTGATCTGATGCTGTTAAAACATGGGAAATGTTTATGAATACGCGTGGGTGAGCGTTTATAGTTTGCACGTCGTCCACGTTTGTCTGCGCTGCCGCTTGAACCACTAAGATGAACCGCTAAGCATGTTCTGTCTTCCCTGAGCATGAAATTGAGGTCCTATCACATTGTTTTGTCTCTGATACATGCAGACACATGAGACGCAAAGTCTATATAACAGGACTGCCAACTATACTAACTTATATAACTTATATTGCAGCAATATCCCGCATAGCCATGGATGTTTGGGGTCATATGTAATTACGCGTGGTTCACGCGTGAATTACGCGTGATTGAGCGTGGCATGTCACCTAGTGTACCATGAAACAGCTTCAATGCTGCATTCTGCCTTCTTATGTGCAATGGAGGGAACTTTTGGCACTGATAGTCGAGTCCACATATGATTCGATGAGATCTCTTTCTTACACTCCCAAGCTTTTTCGAGTTTCTTTTTATTCATACCTATAAATAACGGTGCATTGCATTCTTGAATAGACAAAACTTGCATTATAAAGTCGAATCAGATCAGGTATTTGTAAGAAAGCCTTCAAACGTTTGATCACATAGAGTCGTTGACACGCGAGTTTGCAGATATCCTGTAGATGGCTATCCCAAGAAAATGCTTCATTGAATTCAACATTGGATGGTAAATGAGCAGAAAAATGAGGCTTCTTGATATTCATAATTTTCGTTTTCCTTTTGTTCAGTTCCAACCCGTGAGTGTTACACCAATTTTCTGCGTGTTGAATTTCTTCTCTGATAGAAAGTTCTAAGTCTACATTTGTGCGAATGGGAATGCCAATAACGACGTCGTCAGCATGCTTTGAAATGAAAGTATCATTGCTCGATGGTAGCAGAGTTCGCATGTGTACGCAGAATAATAAGGGATAAAGTTTTTCCCCTTGCGGAGCACCAGAGGTGACGCGCAAAATCGAGCTCAAACAGTCCTTTCTTAATTTTACCCTTTGATACTAAATAAACAGTCTCACCATTAAATTAAATCTGTAACTAAAGAGTCTGTGGCTTAGTGAGAAATAGTACTCTACTGCATGGGCATGGATATAAGATAAACAAATGATTGAGCGCGAATCCAAAATTCAAGGATTTGTCTCCACTGAAGAGTGAGGGACAGGCTGCATTATACATCCTCAAAGAGATTTTTGAGTTTTGCTACCACCAGCAAAGGGGACCTTCCGGATGTATAAGGATTCGTCTGCTTGCGATTAAAATTCGACTATTCAATGAATTCGGTCTCCGGCCAAAGTCCATTCAAAATAATTTGAAAGCGTTTTTATTGGGACACCCTTCATATTTGGTGCATTCATTTACTATGAAATTGACTCTATGGTTCAGTTTTGTTTACATGTACTTTGGACCTCTTGACAATTTTACTACCATATGCAGAGAGAATAAACTTTGCACCATGCAAGTCTTTATATCAGAAATTGTAAAACGAAACAATTTTCGTGCTGTTCTCTACCTTTTTGCCTTTCAATATTTTTCTTAATTCATCCGTGTAAATTTCCTGTAAAAGAATGAAATCACGGTTTAAGTCGTCACCTTTTCCTTTTATAAATTGTGAATGCTAAAATTCGAGTTCATCAATTCTGATAGTGAATTAGTTTTGGGCAATCAATGGCCATTAAGTTGTGCAAAATTCAAAATGTGATGTTTTGTTATCCAAAATATGCATGCTTTGATGAGTTGCAAATTGGGCTATAATTTTTATAATTATTTTTTTAAATAATCTAGTTACAATTTTTTGGGCCATAAGCTTATTTGTTCTATGATATTTCATGACTTTTAAGCAGACCTGTATGCTATCAATGCGATTTGCATGAGTAATTCTGCGGATGTGTAGATTTGAATGAATACAGGGTCCAACAAAGACATACAACATAAGTATTGGCATACATGTCCTCGAGGAAGGCGCTTAAGGAAGCTAGCGTACTGTTATTTTTTCCTCATGCATTTATTTTTCATTCATGTCATTTGGTAAAATTGTAAGGACTCTTCATTATAACTGCCTCACACAATGTAACGTATTTTCTGTCAGATAGAAAATGTACGTTTTGGCTTTTGACCTGGTTATTGTTTTCTTTACTAAGTCAATATTCTATTTCAACGTAGCCTCCTAAAATTCTAGTGTGTGGCGCTTTTGGATGCAGGTTTCTTCGATTTAAGGAGATGACAGATTATAGTGTACTTACCAGACGCAAACTAAAAGTCAAAATGTCTATTGTATTCCTTTAAAATCACGGGTAGTGATTTTAAAATGATTCAATCTAATGCACCATTTTAAATGGCAAAAATGCACATATAAAGCGATTGTTTATGTTTTGTCATTTTAGCTATATTGGCGCAAACTTATGTAAATGCTTCTTAATTTAAGTCAGTGTAAACATAATTGCAATCTTCTAAACCAAGCTATTCCAGGAAAACATCTGTTCATTCATGGCATTGGAAGGCATTAAAGATTTAGGTCGGCATGTCGGTTTTCCCCTCTTTTTCAAATCACGATAAATTCTCTTTCAACATTCATTCACGTAACTCGAAATTGTTGGTCAAAGCAATGATGGTAGCATTAGTGAAGCACATCGATTTTTAATAAGATCACAGTTTTTAGGATCACCTATTGTACCCGTTCCACAGACATAGAATACAGCATTGGGAATTCAAATGTTACATATGTATATGTAAATTCTACTTATCAAAATATTTAGTGATTGTTTGCATACTTTATAAATAGTCATCACTTATGTGTCTTTTTCTATTATTCTTTGGATATCTGCGCGTCAGTCTCCTTTATAATCATATTCAAGGTTACTTAGAACAATATCTCATAGATACATCAGAAAGGTCTCTGCTGGAGAAAAATCCTTTAGTATACTCAAAAAAATTGTACTTATAAAAATCGACAGACTCTAATTTTGGCTGCACTAGATAAATATACTTCAGACGTCCACGTATTAATTTTCATGAACTTTAATAGATCATTTTAACAAAGACAGAAACACTTTTCAGAATAGTGTTCAACTTAAGTCAAGGAGAGTGAACACAACAAAGAAGTTGCACCTCAAAGAAGCAGTATTGTCATTTAAGTTCAATGCTCTCAATCAAGATTGTTCTAATCACTTTAACGGAAAGAGGCGCCATATAGAAGGATCACTTCAATGCAAATCCTACGGGAGAGATAATGGCATCAAAACGGATAGCATTATTCTTTGAACTCTCGTTTCAATTAATAGTCTTTATGTGCTTTTATGTTATGATGCGCTATGTGCAATAGATGAAAGTGAAAATGAGTTGGAACATAACATTGTCATCCAGCTAAAAGTCCCAAAGTGACATTTTTGCAATTTTGAAAAAAGCGATTTTTTTTCTTTATCGGATTCCATAGTTGATAAATCCATTAGATATTTTAGATTTGCCAACTGTTTGTATATCGACGTTTAGTGACTTAATATGAGGCAAGATTGCTCATCCAAATTTGAAGTAGGAGCATTTTGGATCTTTTGGCTTTCGCCTAAATTGAGTTACCTTCTGAAATCAACATGACAGAAGTTCCTAATACTTAGGAGAATCAGTGTAACTCATATAACTCATACTAAAAACAAATGATGGTATGCTTATGCTTTAGTGACGGCTTCACCCAGGGCTTATCGTCACTATGTAATTTGACTCACGAGTAAAGGCAAATGATTACAAAAGATGTTTGATAGCGAGCGACCCAAGGAGCATATGTGTAGCCGCACTGATATCACTCTCCATTCAAGTGTCTTGCAGAAAGGAAGCAGAACGCAGAGCTTGATGGAACGAAGCCCAGGCAGAAGGAGACCTCAGACGAAACTGAATTTTCTTGGTGGTCGGAACAGGCTTCATAGCTGAGGTAGGACAAAAAAGACTTTGTGGTCAGACCAACCAATAGGAGGAAAATCCTTTGCTGCGAGATAACTCTTCGAGTCACTGACAACTTGGCCGAGTTGCGCGTCACCGCGAGTTGGTCCGGAAAAAAGGAGAAGTTGAGACCGTTGAAGTCGCCACATTACGCGGCAAATGAACTCGTCGTCAGCCGTGGGACACAATGTCAATCAATGCATCAAGAACCACAGCGTGGTATTGAGAAGTGTTCCAGTAAGGATTATAAAGCACTATCACCATAGAAAGACGACTAAAGAAAACACTAACCAATAGGCATGAATTCTGGAAATTTATTTTTGATAATTCTCCTATCCTTCCTGTTCAGAATACATATTTTTTCAACATCATCGACAGCACGCTGTTTTCCCTCAAAAAGCTGCGTTTTTATGCATATGTGACCGCACATGCTCATGTTTTCCCATGTCTTTGAAATTGCACATTTTTGACTCTTTACTTTGATTTTGACCTATAGAAAACCATATCCAGAAATGCAATCGAAAATATTTAAGAAACACCTCTATGAAAAGAAAGTCGTCATGGATTTTTAAAATCACGGTGTGTATAAGTACTATACTTACATCTGCATCCTGTTTTAGTGTTTGAATAATTCGATTCGATATCCCAACTTTCATTGCAGGTTCATCGACTGAATGAAGAGCACCCATTGCAATATCAATCGCCTGTTTGAGCCTTAGGTCTTGCTTTTTTATAATGATGGCGTCTGTTATGCGCTCAAGATGTTCATAAGTAAGTTGGTCAATTATCTGATCTGAAATCGAAAATGTAATGGGGTAGAATAGAATGTGCATGCATTATACAATGTTGTGAGTTAATGAAGCTGTTGTACGAAGAAAAAACAGCTATTGATTAATGAAAAGATTACAATCATGAATAAGTTGCTTAATTGCAGACCTATTACTTATCATTATTGTACTTATATTATACTTGCATTACATTAATATGAATGTTGTATATACTTTTGTGTCATAAATAATATACAATTAATTAAATTGTAGATATATTTTATTATACCTTTAGTCCTATTATTTGCTAGCAAATAAAATTGTTTATCTTCTAATTTGATTAAGGTCTTGAAAACTCCCATGTTTTCAGTTTTTGCAGACAAAAACGGATGATCGCATGTAATACTGCGTACAAAGCAATATTATCCAGTACAGTAATATATGACCACTAAGTACATGAAATTTTCATCAGTTTTCGGATGCATTTCCAAGCATTACATAATCGATTGAGGTTGTATTCCTATCAATATTTTGCAGACGTCTGAGGCTACTTGTTAAAGACTAATAAGTAGACAAAAGTAGCAACTGTGATAGTAAAAGTAGTGAAATTTTGGACGAGTCCTATCAACTAGCACGATTGAGTCAGTTTGCATTTCATTTTTCAAAAACCCGCCGCATGACGGTTACTAAATTCACCCACTCCACTTTTGCCGACATTATCAGCTGACGTAGCCCCTCTCTTCTTTTGAAGTTCCAAGAACTCAATCGTCTGTAGGAATACGACACGACACAATTAGAGCATGTTCTTTCGAGTGATGACATCAGCTATAGTCTTACAGATAAAGTATTGCAAATGCCTCACGACCGTCTTTGTTAAAAAAATTAGACGAATCTGTCAAAAATATTTATTTCAAAATTGAAATGAGAAAATCTGTGCACCAATTCTGCATTCTGATTTTCTAATGAAGACGGTCGTCTAAAAGACCAAGCTGAGAAGTCCCTCTTCTAGTTTTGACGCTTCTATAGTGTGTGTGATTCAATCGCTTCCAATATAATTGCTGGGTTGCCAAGATTGGCACATACTTCTTGTACTAGTCGCATCAATTGCTTTCAAGTCAATAAACAACATTTTAAAAATTGAATTCCTTTCTTTTTTAAAAAATGATTTGAGAAGCTATCGGTTGAAAATTGTCGGTAAGTGACTTTGATGAGCGATATGTTTCGATCAGTTATCACATGAAGGACACTGTTGGGAGTTAGTAGGATTGTTTAGGCATTGGGATAGCTAGGGGTCGTTGAACACACTTCAAATAGAGATTTTTGAAAATACATACAAATTGCACATTGTTTGCTACTATAATAGCTACAAAAACGTGCAGATAAAATCAAATATCTGCGTTCAAATGGACTGATTAATGTATTAAATATACTGTGAGGAATGATAATCTGTCCATTTTATGACGGGACACAGTATTACACTGACAATATCACTTCGGCCCTATATATCTGTTACTAGTAGTTTTACTGGTAATCAACATTACCACAATAATATAATAATCGCATCGATGTATTTGAAAACGAATAAGCATGCTAATTGAAACTTTATTTTATCTTTGTCAAATGTCTGTAAGTGATTCGAATCATAGAGTATATAGGGATATATATATATATATATATATATATATATATATATATATATATATATATATATATATAGATATGTAGGTAGAGTGTCGACTCAAAAAAAGTATCTGCATACAGTGATACAGTGCATACATATAAAAAATATGAAAAGATTCAGTTTTTTGCTGAAATCACGTTCCCGTGGTCCAAAAAGTTACTTGAGCACTTTTGAAAAAGTCAAAATTTGCCAATTAATTTACTACCGAGATGACGCCCCTATATAAGTAGCATGAAACAAGTTGGATATCAAAAGGAATGAATATTTGCTAATAAGCACCCTAACTAATCGGAAATTAAGGTAATTATCAAGGGAATGTCATGATCCGTATTATAATGGAAGTCTTCATGAAAAAGTCGCGATATTATTCGTGTTTTCTTGGTTGAAGTTCAATTTTCACCAGCATGATTTGATGATTCACTAAATTCATGCTTTATTTCTTGAATTTGAATAGTGATGTGGACCCATTGACATCTTTCAAAATCAATTGAAATCATTGTCTTTGATTATGTGAATTTCCTCTGCCAGTGGCAGGTTGCCTGTGAAATGATCACACTAAAGAATATACTCTTGAGGTTGAGCATGAAAGCAGTAGGTTCCCATCGAATTGCTAATTTAACAAACATTAAATCTTCAAGGCTGTCATGACACTGAGAATCTGTAAAATACCATCATTCCTTCTGCATTACAATCATGATCACTAAATTCCGTTGTAATTTCTTCAAAACTGCAAAAATTTGCAAATGTCACATTAGGTAACAATCACCAACTATATCCCCCTCGAGTTCATTTAATAAAATCGAAAGTGTATATTGGGGATTTAATGAATGAGGAGCTACCACTCTACCTACTCTATGATTCGAATGGTGCCTAAATTTTGCAAGAAAGTGGCAAAAAGTACCTACAAAAATGAAATGCTTGATATTACAATGGAAATTAGAAAATTAGAATCCCACGATGCGGGTAAGATATGGTTCAGTTATGCGAGTGCCATTAATGCTATTTTAGGCTCAGTGACAGGTCATTGTCCTACTAGAACCCGTACCGTATTCATGCATCGTTACAAACTACACCAGTAATGCCAGTATAGCGAATATTTCTATTTGATAGTGTGATGCTTAATTAGATTAGACTAATTGTAAATTGCATGCTCCATGAATAAGTCGTCGATTGTGCTTCTCTGGCACCATAAGAAAGACGTTCAGGCAACTCTTCTTTAGGAACTAAGTTGATAGACACCATTCCATTCAATTCACATAATTCCTGTAATCATGTTGATTTATATATCTCAAACATAATTATTTTTGCATTCATGAATTGCAATGTGTTTTCATTTCGGATTGACAATATGGTTAATTTCAAAATTGCGTAATGTATAATTGTTGAGGGTTGAATACTTATTGATTATTAATGAAATGCTTTAGAATTACATGTACTAAAATCGAATTCAGCATTGAAAGTATGACTCTTGAATGTCATTATATTTCTACTTACAGAACAGTAATAACATTAGTGTGATCTTTATTGACAAAAGGCCTTAAATCAACAACATACTTAGGACATAATGCTTTCTTTTAACATTGCACTGGCATGGCTTTCGTATGTAAACCACACTTGAAATACCATACGAAAAGCATACAAATATATACAGAAATATACCAAAAAGATATTTTGGTATGCATACTTCGTATGTGATTGGTAATGAATGAGTGATTTACAGTGTACATTGCCACTCTCTTTCATGATGGATATCAAACTAATCCGGTACAACAAAGCTGTGCCATGCAATCCATTATGAAGGTCAGTTAACGCCGCAGATCAAGTAGAAATGTATGTGCATTCAATGAACACGATCCCGATCAATGTGTCATCTAGGATTCAAAAACATTAAATGATTTATTGCGTTTCCTTTCTATTGACTTAAAATTAAATGACATTGAAAGATGAGCAATGCTAAGTAGTATAAAAGTGGTGATTTTAAACCGCAAAATATTTTCTCGTAAAAGCTCATGGCTCAAGTAGTTCAAGTATTTCAAGTCTGAGGTCGTAGGTTTGAAGCTGTGGGCAAGTGCATGACGTTTATGTAAGCGCATACTTTGGGTAAGTCTTCGCTTTCTTTATGAGGCTGAGTTTATTCTACATGTACAATCAGTGGCGTCGTCTCCGTGCCTGCGAGGCCTTCGTCGCATGCCCAAAAAAATTATTTACGTTCATAAAACAGACGTTCAATAATTTTATTTTTTTGTTTTTGAGAGCATGTTTACGTTGACAACTTTACATACACTTCACAGTTTCAAGTCACTACTCTCAAATACGTTCCTAGCGCCAGCTGTTTACTGCAGGGATCTTCAAGCAATCACACAATGCGCTGGCGATGTGTTCAAAGCAAATCACAGAGATTTGTGTTTGTGTGATATGTGGAGCGTGTGCGCTTAGCTCGATAGTCAGACTCGTTTTCTCCAGATAGAAACGCAGAAGCAAATTAATTGCAACATGTCGTGCCTAAGCTATGGAGTTGAGTAGAGATAGGAAAACATTCGGTTGATAAGCATAGGCTTTTATTGGCTGAAAACAGAACTACGACTGTTGCGACAATTTGAAAAGTGACTACATAAAACAACATAGAGAGTTCATACTAATAGTACTGCTAAACAATCACAATGCACGACACTCGCCCCCAGTCTATAAAGTTTGCATAGTATGCAAAAACAGTCACATGAATTTAGGTTGAGATTTTTCTTAACAGTCTCGACACTTGTATGGTATGGAAGACATTTATTTACAAACAGGTTACAGCAATCACAGCAGCAGTCGTTCAACAGGCTTTATTGTTCTTTGAGATCGGCGTAGAGGAATTTCGTTCGAGTGATCGTTATCAGGAGAGCTAGGGGAAGGAAGATCGGAATTAGAAAGAGAAGTTGATTCATTGTCAGCATTGTGGTCTATTGCATGAGGTCCACCTGCACACGTCACTCGGTCAACTTCAGTAGGGACATTGAGATGAGAGCTAAACGAATTCGGAGATTGAGGATCGTGAGTCGGAGCAGCAGTATTAGGAGAATCCCCGGGTGGAGCAAGATCTCGAAGGGATACAGTATCTTCTCTTCCGTCGGGGAATCGGATGTGGGCGTAACTGTTGTTGGCTTCGATTAAATCAACAGTCTCCACTATTGGGTCGTACTTGGAAGCACGAACATGACGTCTTAGAAGTACGGGTCCACTGTTACTCAACCATGTTGGCAAGGCACAACCGGAGCATGAGCGACGACGATAAATAAAAAGACGCTCGTGTGGAGTTTCATTTGTTGAGGTACATAGCAATGATCGAATCGAATGAATGGCATCAGGGAGAACTGATTCCCAAGATGAGAGAGAAAGATGACGGCTCTCTAAAGCTAGGAGAATCGTGTTCCATATAATTCCATTGAATCTCTCACATTGTGAGTTGCCTCGTGGATTGTATGGAGTGGTTCTACTGGTGTTAATGCCTCGACTATTGAGAAAAGACCTTACTTTACTAGACATAAAGGAAGAGCTTCTATCGGAATGCACATACGTTGGTAGGCCAAAGATTAAAAATAGTTGTGTCAAACATCGGATAACAGTGGAGCTATTCATATCGCGAGTTGGAAAGGTAAACGGAAAACGGGAGTATTCATCGATGATAGTGAGTATATATGTACTGGAAAACTCAGATCTTGGCAGAGGACCTTTGAAATCTATGCTTATTCTTTCGAATGGGGAGGTCGCTTTGATGAGCTGGCTTTCAGGTGGCTTGTAGAATCGGGGCTTTATTTTTGCGCAAACTTGGCAAGATTGTGTAATTCGGCGGACATCATCAGCTGTAAATGGCAAATTTCGGGCTCTAACAAAATGAAACAGGCGCTTGATGCCGGGGTGTATCAAATTGCCATGAAGAGTTTTCATGCCTGAAGATCGTTGGATTTCGTGGCTGGACAAAGCATCAGCCGCAATGTTTTGGCTGCCGGGTCGATAAATGATGTCGTAAGAATAGGACGACAACTCAAAACGCCAACGTTGAATCTTGTCATTTTTGATCTTGCTTCTTGCATTTGAGTTAAATACAAAAGACAGGGAACGCTGATCCGTAATCAGTCTAAAAGAGCGTCCGGTGAGAAAGTGACTCCACTTTCTAGCACACTCAATGATTGCGCATGCCTCTTTCTCAACTATGTGCTGACCCTTTTCGGCACTGTTTAGCACTCGAGAGAAAAAAGCGACAGGGCGTCCGTCCTGAAGAAGGGTCCTTCCCAATGCAGAGTCAGAGGCGTCTGTCTCGACAGTAGACAGAAGTTTGTCATCGATCGCCTGCAAAACGGCCTGACCCAGCTCCTTTTTTAGAGATTCAATCGCGGACTGAGCGCTTTCCGAAAGGGGGAATCGGAGAACCCCGATCAGAGGGCGGATTTCTTCGAAATACATCGGTATCCACCGTGAGTAGTATGCAAAAAAGCCAACCATTCTCTGGAGAGACTTGGCATCGGTGGGAGCAGCCATGTCAAGTAAAGGACGCAGACGGTCAGGATCAGGGCTGATTTCACCGCCAGAAATTTTTTTTTGTAGCCCAGGAGAGAAATCTCAGAAAGGCGGTATTTTGATTTCTCTTCATTTAGATTCAAATTCAACTTCTTTGCAGCATCGCGAAATCGTTGTAGATTGCGATCATGCTCCTCGACAGTATACCCGCATATGGTCAAGTCATCGAGATAGGAAAAAGTGGCACTGAGTTCATTGTCCTTAACGAACTGGCTCATGACACGCTGGAAAGCAGCAACGCCATTGGTAACTCCCATGGGGATGCGCGTGAACTGGTAAAGACAGCCTGAAGCTTCAAACCCAGTGTAGGGTCGCTCTGTCTCACATATTGGAATCTGATAGTAAGCCTGCGAAAGGTCAATGATGCTAAAAACTTTGTACTTTGCCACTTCATTAACAATTTCCTCTATCTTCGGAAGTGGGAAGGCATCGAGCATGGTGAAGCGATTGATGGTTCTCGAAAAGTCGACAACCATGCGACGCTTGTGCGAATTCGATGTCAGAAGAATTTTAGCTCGCCATGGGGAGCTGCTGGGTTCTATCACCCCTCCCTTAGAAGAGCGCTTACTTGGGACTTG
Source organism: Prostheceraeus crozeri (assembly GCA_907163375.1). Lineage (NCBI taxonomy): Eukaryota > Metazoa > Platyhelminthes > Polycladida > Euryleptidae > Prostheceraeus > Prostheceraeus crozeri. Next base: position 3,416 of record CAJQUW010006093.1, on the reverse strand, counting down.
ATAAACTTTTCATCAAGAGAATTGAAGCGGTGGGACTTTGTAGCAATGGGATGACAGTCCTGTGTAAGATTGGAAAATATTTTCACACAATTGACATTCATCATCGATGCACAAAGTTTCAGTGTAGGCCTGGAGCCACCATACTCGACATAGATACCTTGATGTTGTTTCAGAAACGGGTCTCCAAGAATCACGTCACAACATAAATCATTCATCACCAAAAATGAGACATCTTTATAATTGGCTCCCTCGAAAGACAATGAACACTTGCAAAATCCACACACATTAGTTACATAACGAGTGGAAGCCATAGACCCTTGCGAATTGGAAGAAGAAACATTCATCCCTAACTTCAAAACAACAGTGGAAGAAATGAAATTTTCCGCACTCCCAGTATCGATGAGAGCGCGGAAAGACACATTATTCACTTGCACCGGCACAACAGACTTGGACAGATTCGATGAAGGCACTGAGGCGATCGAAACAGCAGAAGTGTTGGGTCTGGCGTTTGATGAACGACACACCTTTGCGAAATGGCCCGTTTTCCCGCACTTTCGGCAGGTAGTTTCCACAGTTGTAGCACTTCCCTTTTCCACGGGGTATTGCAGCAACAGTAGGCACATCGTCCTCAATAATGTCAGTAGCAGCACCAGTGGACAAGGCAACATCGGATGATGCAGCGTACGATTCAGAATGTTTCTGGGCCAGTTCCAGAGCCCTAGCCTGCAAAAAGGCAGTTTCGAGGTCCAATCTGTAGTTTTCAAGTAGCCGGGCTCGTATAAGAGGACTCGAAACTCCTCGAATGAATTAATCGCGAACGAAATCATCTCTGTTTCTCTCTGCGAAGACGTCTTGAAAATTGCAATCCATTGCCAACCGAACAAGGGCGCGTCGAAAAGTGTCCAGATCTTCTTTCGGCTTCTGAGACCTTGTAGACAACACGTGACGGGCATGTATTTCGCTGGGTATTTTCACGTAGGTGGCTGTAAGCAAATCGATCGCAGAATCGTAGTCATCGCACTGCTCGATGATTTCGGAGACATTGACACCAACATGGAGGAAAAGCAGCTCCAACTTGTCGGGGTTTTTGTCCTCGACTGTTGATAGGAAATATTTGAAGCCACAGTACCACAGCTTCCACACCTTGGAACTTTGCGGATCGTTTGGCGAAGTGTTGAAGCGATCAACACGGATTATTTTCTCCATGTTCTTCTGTAGGTTTTCAGCCAATAAAATTGTCGTGCCTAAGCTATGGAGTTGAGTAGAGATAGGAAAACATTCGGTTGATAAGCATAGGCTTTTATTGGCTGAAAACAGAACTACGACTGTTGCGACAATTTGAAAAGTGACTACATAAAACAACATAGAGAGTTCATACTAATAGTACTGCTAAACAATCACAATGCACGACACAACAATGCAAGAAAAGATCTATTTATGAATTCTTGGATTCAGATAGAGAGAGGCGCAAATTTTCCCTACTCGTGGCTTCGCCAAATTTTGCAGAAGATGATGACGCGCTGAATCGTCGTGTCTGCGTTCACCAATGGCTGAATGTCGGATCGGAAGGTGAGAAGCCGCTGAAAGATAAAGCGATGAAGTTTCTATAATTTAATGTCTAATTCGGGCGATTGTTTATGGCGGCGATTTCCGAATGTGACGTAGGTCTGTGATAATAGGAAATGTATGGCTTCTTTTAACTTCTGTTTATCAAAACAGTGATAACCACTATATTTTTTCATTGAGCAAAAGGACTTATCATATCCAATGCAAATAAATTTTCTATTTGAGGAATTAAACACCAAATCCATAATAGCGAATATGTGATCTTCAATCAATTTTTGATCAAGATTCGTATATAAGGTTGAAAAATCGAAAACTTGCAATGAATGAACTTGTGTCGAATTTAATCTGTGTAGAAATTCTTGTGTGGACTTTATACTCCAGAAGCAATCGAAACCGCTGTTTCTCTTAATTGCCATACAACATCTCTGAAAATTGTCACGCAAAATACTTAAAGCTGAATTTACTTTAATGGAAAGCTTTTTCGATGTGCATTGTCGTGCTCCTGCTATGAATCTAAATTTGCATGGAGTTTTGTGAAATTTTGGAATCCAATATAATTTTGGTAATTTTCTGTCTTTTTCACAGACAGATAGTTTAAACTCGCTTTTCATAATTGTTGTGTGTTGTTCAATTACATTCTGCGCTAAAATTTGCTCTGGACCATAGGCATCATTACCCGATATGTTCGACGTGGAAATATTAATTCCCAACTCGGCTAAGAGAATTTGGAGATAAAACTTTTTGCAAATAAAGGCATAATTATTAGATGCTTTATCAACTGGCGTAATTATGACGTCATTCTGCAATTCTTTCAGATTTTTACCCATTTTGGCATGAATCTTGTGTCGATTACTGTGTGCGCGAAATCTATTCGAGGATTTCTTGGCAAGATATATTCGATCTTTAATCAGTGCCATGATTCTTGATTTTCACGCTGAGAATAAAGTAGCCTCAAGCCTCTCTTTCTTACTTATTTTTGAAATATGCTCAATGAATTACTAATTTGAGTTGTTATGGCACTCCAACTAAGGCTTTTGGGGATTCTGTGTTTGGTACCAAAACTGAAGAGTTGACGTAAGTCTTCATCATCCACAATATCCAGATCACCCGTTATTACGTGACCATAATGTGGGTAAACAAAAGATTGCCTCTTGCTACATGAACATGGATTGTTCATGATGTGCATCACATCCTGAAACTTTAGGTTATTCAAAAAACGCCCATAATTGCAAAACTTCAATGCAGTGGGTTTATCTAATTTATAGAATATTTTCGGTGGATAACGTTCTTGAATTGTGCTTGGAATTAGCTTGCACACACTGTGATAGTAATGGGCAAAAGACCGTTCCAGGACACCATAAAATTCAAAAAAATAGTATCTTTAAAAACGACATAAATTCATGAATTTAGACCCTTTTCAGGTTTTTAAGACCTAAATACATGAATTTAGTCCATTCAAAAAGTACCATTTTTTCAAAAAAATGGTATCTTTAAAAACGTCATAAATTCATGAATTTGAACCCTTTTTCAGGTTTTTAAGACCTAAATTCATAAATTTGGGCGTTTTTAAAAATACCCAATTTTTCAAATTTTTCAAAATCTCAAATTTGAGAATTATAATTTTTACCTTGAAAATCATGACCGTTCCAGGACACCGAAAATCATAACAGTTAAGAATCTCAAATTTGATAATTACAATTTTTACCCCCTTAAAATCATGACCGTTCCAGGACACCGAAAAAATCATAAAGTTAGTATTTTTAAAAACGTCTTTTAAATCCGTTTTTCAGGTTTTTAAAATATATCATGTGACTAATAATATTTCTTTAAAAAGTGGAAGAAACAAAAGT
>CAJQUW010006092.1:0-11867 GCA_907163375.1 Prostheceraeus crozeri | reverse complement strand
CGGTGGTCCAGAATGACGTTTTTAATTGAAAAAAATTAGAACTCGGCATAAATCATACACCATTTTCGAAAACTCTTTGAGTTTGGGCGAATATTTTTCGGCACAATTTAGAAAATTTTTTGTCGATATCTTTATGGAGTAGTATGAGAAAAATGTATTTTTGTACTTATGGACCGACAAAATTCAACGTGGGTTCTAAAGTTTTATGAGTCGTTTAGACACATTTAACGTGTACAATTCAGGCTAATAATAATTACTTTATCTATTGTAGATAAAAATAGCATAAAAAATAAATTGGCCAAATAATGTTCACGGTTCGACAGGCGACGTTAGTAAGTAGTATGAGTCATATATAGAGTTATTTATCTTTTTAAGAAAATAAAATCAAATTCTTATTACATACTATATAGAATGACACGGGTCACAATTCGAGGACGCTGAGGCCTAAAAAACTGATTTCCATTTCTCCAGATATGGCATCTTACATGAAAACGTATTATTCCAATATGCATGTACATGTATTGAATTTCAATAGTACAAAATAATAAAGTATGAATTCAATTCATATATGCATTCTAGCTCATAGGGCAGTTGAATTTAAAAATGATTTCCGTTATACTATCCTGTGGACCGGAAGAAAACGATCAGCAAATCTTTTCATGTGTTGTCGGCACTTTGTTATTTTTGCCACACATGATGTTAAAAGTCTGCATGAACCGATTCAAAAGCTTGTTCTGCACCACACATGCCGAAGTCCGGTTTCTTTACGATCACAAGAAGTCAATCCACGTGGAACAGTATGGCAGAAATCCTTCGGAGTCACTTGTTAGACCACAGCAAACAAAATAAAAAAAAAACATAGCAGACACGGCAAATACCACCCAAGCTTGAAAACAATGATTGAAGACATCAATTTTAACCCTCTATAGTCATTATTGCAATATTTTCCCAAAGCAACTCAATATTACATCATTCAAGGCGCGAAATGCCCAAACATATCCTCTCTCTTCAGCTCAATGGGAGCAATTTTTTGTCAATAGAGTCCACATTCTCAAGGAGGTTTTTTCGGCATGCGTTGCCCGCGCGAAAGAGCACCGCCAATGAATTGCCTCTCTTCTCAACATTCAAAGATGAGGCCCACGCAAAACTTCTGGCCACTTCTTCTTTGCAAGTTTACAAATAGACAAGTTCACCGCGCCCCAACATCACAGTGTAGCTCCGGTAGGTGGGAATTATATCGATTACCTCAGTGGTATCTGGGCCTTTGAAGATGGGTGAGTGAATGCAATATACCGAAATGTTTGGCATTCTTTTGTGTCCTTCTCCGACGTCAACAAACGGACCCAGTACTCTTGACGATCGTAACACTTCCCAAAGTTCTCAGTTCACCACGAGGAATCCAATTATTTTCCTTCGATGAATTGCACCACGTGCATGGATGAGAAACATGCGTGTGCCATCAAAACCGATTGTTTGTGTTTGCCTAACTTTTAAATCGCATACAACAAGTAAAGGCGGGGGGGGGGGGACATTGTTTTAATGTTTGAGAGGAGACGTAAGTTCAACTAAATTCCACAGTAAACAATACAAATGCGATATGTCCTCCTTTGCGTCTGGAACGATAGGCAATGACAAATAACTTGTGCGCACACTTGTATCTTTCAGATTTCTCTCAGGCCACGCCATCGGATAGTTGCTTCTCACCACAGGTTGTGCTTTCAGATGGATGGATCATAATGGTAATCGAAATGTTACACAGATGTTTGAGGAAAACCTCCCAGCGTTGAGTGAGGGGGGGGGGGGGGGGGGGGGTGGGGGGGGGGGGGGGGGGGGGGGGGGGAAGGGGGGAACACAACTCCTCCGTTCAGCAGACCCAATAAACTGAATGCTACTCCGAAAGTCGACGCCACCCTGAGGATGTCTAGTGGGCGACAACACGATCTTTACAAATGGCTATCAATCGTCCTGTACAATCTGGGAGCGATGAAGATGCCTTACTCGCCGAAGAGTCAAATTGGTAGTGTTTGTTTGGTTTTTGAAAGTTTTTTTGTTTTTGTTGTGGTGTGTTGTGTGTGGTGTGATTTGCTGTGTTGTTTGTTGTTGTTTTGTGTTTGAACTTCTTTGTTGATGTGTTTGATGTGTGGTTGAACGTGTTGCTGCTGTGGTGTGGTAGTGTGTTTTTGAACTGGTTTGATGTGATTGTGGTGTCTGTGTGTGCTGATTGTGTTTTGTGTGTTTGTGAACTTGTTGTGTGATGTTGTTGAAGTTTGTGTTGATGATTTTGTTGTACAGATGTTGATGGTGATGTGTGTTGTGAATGATGTTGTTTTGGTTGATGGTTTGTTCGTTGGTTTGTGTTGTTGTGTTGGTTTGTGTTTGTGTTGTTGTTGTGTTGGTTTCTTGTGTTGGAAACGTTCATAAGTAAATATTGATCATCGACTTGATGAGATACAAGTTTGCAATTTCTCTCGCAAGTACGGCCTCAGACTTGAACTTTTCTGGATCCAGAAAGTCAGAACGAATGTGTTTCCAGAGCCTTTGTCTGGTTGGTCGTAACCTTAAATCTGAACGAATTCTCTTGCATGTTCGTCAGCTGTTACCTTTTCAGGCTAGCGGGATCTTGGAACTATCGACCTCAAATGGGTTAGGGCCCTCTGATCGAATGAACAACGCGCCTTGAACGAAGTGTCATCCGGACTCACGCCGAACACTTTCTTGTCTTATAATCGCAGAATGCCTAAATTGGTTCTTGCTGAATGTCGTGGTTGCCACAATACTCTTACTGAATTAAGGCGAATCCGCAAGCTAAGGATACATACACGATTCTCATGTCGCGTAGCTTGAGGTACATGTACGCGGTTTACTCTTTGCCAATCGCAGTAATGACAGTATGAACAGAGATTCACTTACATTCGCGTGTTTTTAGTGGAATCCATTTGCCACATATGTTGGTTCCTGGTTGGCGCTTGTGTAATAACGAATTTGACAGTCCAGAAATTTGACGTTTGTTGATGCTCGTGCAATAATGCAAAACCAAGACACTATGCCACTTCAGGTTAACTCTTCGTTAAAGGACGCAGGTTTTCCTAACGTTGAAGGAATAATCGAAAATTTGTATTTCACGTTTAGAAAGTTGCTCCCTCTTATAATTACATACACAATCTGCCATGACCAGTTACTACACAGCGACGTAGGAAATCTGATGTCATCGAAGTCATCTAATATCCACAATTAATTTTTCTTCGAATCACTTCGCGGCGCTAGCATTCAGAAATGTTTCGGCAGTAACTTTGGATCTTGGAGAAGCATAAAATACAAACGCGATGTCTGCATTCTTCGTGTGTCTTACAGTGCTGTAGGCATGGTTCGAGTACAAGTTTGAAATCGAAAATGGTTGAAGATCAGCAGATCTGCAAATTTCATTTCAAATTTTGAAAGGTTACCAATTTTGAAATCTGCATATTACATTCTATGTCAATCTGCTACAAACTGCGTGAGGAAATAAGGTGGACGAATAAGCAACTAAATAGCATGTCTATGCGCTACAATTCCAATGCACCTTCACATTTGAAAATTGTGTTTACAATTCGAAAATCTTAACATAGACATCTCATCAGCTTAATCATCTAAACAGTATGCTAGTGCCTTTCACGCTAGTCCCTTCACAATTAAAAGGGATGTAATGTATGAGTGGAGACGTAAGTTTAATAAATTCCACAGTAACAATACATTTGCGATATGTCGCCTTTGTGCGTGGAACGATAGCAATGACAAATAACTTGCGCACACTTGTTATCTTTCAGATATTTTTTTTTTTTTTTTTTTTTTTCTCTCTGGCCCGTCTTCACTCCAGTACCCAAAAACCGCCTGCCGTAAACACATCACCAGACCCCACTACAAAATAAAACATCATCCTTCAGTGTAACATGAATTAATGATCTCGATCAAGCTTTGACAAATTTGATTTTCATTGAACTTAAATTTAGGTTATACAAAAAGTTATTTAATATCGTAAATTAGTTCTACTATGGAACATCTATGAAAAATAACATTAGATGTATCCTCAGCCGTCCTTCGAACTTGACCCGTGTCATTCATATAGATGTAATAAGAATTTATTTTATTTTCTATAAAAAGATTAAATAACTCTATTATAATACTCATACTACTTACTAAACGTCGCCGTGCTGCCAATATGGTGGGCCATTTATTTTTATGCTATTTTTATCTACAATGATAAAGTAATTATTATTAGTCCTGAAATTGGTACACGTTAAATGTGTCTAACGACCATTAAAACTTTAGTAACCCCACGTGAATTTTGTCCGTTCTAAAGACAAAAAATACATTTTTCTATACTACTCATAAAGATATCGACAAAAAAAATCTAAATTGTGCCAAAAATATTCGCCAACCAAAGAGTTTTCGAATGGTGCATGATTTATGCGAGTTCTAATTTTTTTCAATTAAACGTCATTCTGGACCACCGTGCCAGAATTCCGAATTTCCGAATTCCTTTCGAAAGGAATTCAACGAACCTTGAAAAAAGCAGCGGAATGCATGACTTAATCAATGCTCAGTACTTGGCTTAGTACCTTCTCAGGACCAGATTAATGCATAGATTTTTGATATGCATCATTTGGCATGTATTAGATTGTTATTGATCTGAGCATCAAAGAAGTATCTAGATTTTATTCTAAAATTCGCGACATAGAGTCTTCATAATTTAGTGGGATATCCATGAAAACCATGAATTATGTATATTTATTTTACAATTCAAAAAAATGAAAATTGCTTGCTTGGCGCATTGTCTTTATCAAATAATGGACACCTTTCCTTTTGCTAGATATAAATGTTTTCTTATACATGGAATATTTATTATTTATTGTAACGAGACAGATTTATGTGACATTTTTGTTCCGATCGGACTTCAACGGGCACTTTTACAAACTATAAAACATTAATATGTCTATCTGAAATCTATCTACAGTGCATCAGGGACATGGCTCAGGAAAAGGCTCTTTGCAGCAGTATCAGCCTTTAGGCCTCATCTTGAAGGTGACCACTGACGGAGAGCTTTTCAAGCTTGTATGGTAGGCTCATTCCCCAGGTGCGAGCTGCAGCTATAGGAAAAGCTCTAGCACTAACTGTCTTCAGGCGGGAAGTCGGAATGAGAAGTTGATCGTTGTAGGCAGATCGGAGATGGCTGTGGGAAGGGTTGGAAGATACAGGCAGGAGACAGGAAGACAGATAACATGGGGCACTACCTCTAAGACATTTGTAAAGTTGAAATTTCTTTCAATTGATTTACTATATTCACCTACTGTGATTTTTAGAATGCGATTTTGATAATAATTGATGATCAAATTTTCCAATCTGGCCAAAGAGGAAATTAAACAGCATATTTGAATCGCTTTCATTTCCTTGTCAGTAATGCCAGATGTGAACAATGAAAGCATTGCCCAATGAGACAGGGACCTAAAATTATTAATTGCTTGATTAGAAATATAATTTTAGATTTCTAAAATCTTGAACGAGTGTTTAATCACATCTCTCGTTAGCAAAGATGGTGGACATCTGTGTACTGTAACGATGTCCTTTGCTTGAAATTGATGATAATAAATGGGCCGAGTTTTCAATTAATGACTCTCGTAAGCAGGTTTAGTATCATAAATTTGGAATAACAATTAATACACTCGTTATATAATGTAATGCCAACATAATATAACATATTATATAATTCTTATCATTATATAGCAAATATTTTTTATATACAATATAAATGTATCACAATAAAGCGAGAATAGAATATATATTCACAAAACACGGGCGGAAAAAAATTCTATTCTACCAGCTATGCTCGTGTCGTAAATTATTACATCTTTAGATTACATCTATGCTCTTCATTTCTATTCATCTACTTAAAGTCAATAAATTGAATGAATACATTTTATTGGTGCAATGCGCTTGTCTCTTCATTTTCTTTCAGCCATCTACTTGACATCCAATGAATTTGAATAAAATAATTTTTGAATTTGTACAATTCGTTTGCTCTTCATTTATATTTTCCAGCTTACTATGTTATGACAGGCTTATCGAATAAAGAAAAAAAATGAAGAACATACAATGCATGTAAACGAGTCATATATCTGGCCGAGCAGCGACCCATAGAAGAGCACATATATAGAATTTCTATATTCACGGGCAACAATAGAATTTATTTCCGCTCGCTTTTTGTGATACAGAAAGTAATCACAGTAGCTGTATTAGTGTAATTATATTGTTAATATATATAATATGAAATATGAATTTATTTGATACGTGACAAATGTGTAGAAAGTGAAAGGCTTGTGGACAAAATGTCCCAGCATTTCAGAACCTTCCTCAAGTGAGAAACATCGCAGGTATAACATAATAATATGCATATTAGTCAATAAGGGGAAGGCTGACTTCAGTTTTCCAAAGAATAGCGCAAATTTCAATTGTAAGTAGCACGATTAAAGTCAACATAAATTCTAAAATGCTGAGAAATAATAGTAATATAACCACTGGAAATTAACTACCTGTCGTATGAAATTTGTCTAATTCTTGCCTTCTTAACGGTTTCTAGACCATTAATAAGCCAATCCCTGCCGAATTCCTACACAATTTAACTTCCAAAAGGCAATTGTACCGAATCATGGTAAAGTATCAATTACGAATGAGTGGTGTAGTGAATTTGGGAATGGAGAATTGTCATTTGAGTGTTGAATGGGTGGTAATTCAGAACTTACAAAAAAATCACAAATCTTGAGCGATTTTGAATCTTTTTGAACTTTTGCCCCGAATTTGGTAGTAGGCCTACTAAACCTCCTTACATGATTACAATGATACTCCTCCTATTTACAATGTCATGGTTAAATGTGCCTAGAAATTATTCATAGAGAGTCACGGTTCCATTCTAAATGAACATTGATAAGCTTAACATTGTATCCTAGGAATAACCATTCACACCTACGAATATCTCATCATGCGCATTATGAAAATGTCTAAGAAGATTTTTTTCTAAGTAACCAATCATGGCAATAACCATTACATTCTTCAGGTGACCAAACCCCAACAGCTTTCAGTCCCACCTCGAGTTGATTATAAAGAACTAAGGGGCGACTTCCAGATACCCAAAGAGTTCTAATGATTAGGATTATATACAGAAATCCCTGATTAAAATGCACTGTTGTAGAAAATTCTATGTATGTAACATTTACGTGACATTCAGAATCTGCCAATTACATGTATTCAATATCTACCACTATGTCTCCTTAGCATGCTTAGTAGCAAGATTTACTGATGATAATATTGAAATAGCTGATCAACTATAACATAAGGCACACCGTCTGTAAGATTCCACCTAATTGCTTGAGAAGCATGTTTCGGTACCGTCATTAATAACTCTCGTTAATCTATTCAACCGAAGGGTTTTTTATTTGCTAAAGTTTCCTCGTTGATAAAAAAAAGGCACAAATGCCATCAAGATTCATATAGACTGCTTCATCTTATTAAGGAGCCAGTCCAAAACAATTATGCAATACTCTGATACTTGATGCATGTTCTTATCTCAATGCGATAAAATGTCAGCCGCTAACTGGGAGCCGGTTGATAACTCTTGCATACAGTCGTAAATGGAATTTCTATGAAATATTGACTGAATTTTGTTATAGGTCTATGGGCATCAGTTGATCTCAGTTGTCTGTGATGGTTTTTGATTGCAACATTTCAATACTAACAATGCGATTTTACATGATTCCATATCAACGTTTGATTATGAGCTACTTAATTTAACTTTTCATCTGCGACTGAGTAAATACTTCATAAAATAATCAGTGCAAAACGATATTCGTTGATACAGAGCAACATAAATGGAGTGACATTTGAATGTCAATGAAGCATCATTAAGTCGTTGCAAAATAATACTTTTTGCGATTTAGTCAAAAGGAGTCCAGATTATTTATGAGGTGCGGGTCAAGCATCTTAATAATTATTATGTGAAAGTTTTAAACATGTTCTGATTATTGAAAGTTGCAATTAATTGCCTACAATTTCCTCACGATTTAGGTGAGAATTATGATTATTACATTTAACACTGTATTTGATTAAAGCATCCAACTAATTATATACATGGTAGCTCTTGAAGCTCGGAGCTTTAATGTGCATTGACTCGAATTGCATTAGTGCCAAAGTAGAGAAATGCAAAAGTAAAGATAGAGACAATTCATTTTTTTCCCGCTTAACCCGCAATGCATATAAGCCGAAAGATAAACAAAAGATATAAATGATAGCCTGCTGTTTATCAAGGCAACACATACATAGAAAAAATTGTCCAGATCACAATAGAGTATACAAGATAACACAAATATTCAGAAATACATAACTAAAAAATAATAAAACAGATACATAAATGAAGGAAGATCACCAAAAATTAGCATAAAATCACCCAAAAAAAAAAAAGAAATACCACGACAAACGAACAATAGATAGAATAAGACGGCACTAGACCAACACTATCTCTTGAAATCATTACAGAGAGACCACCGGGCCTTCACTCTCAGATGAGTTGTATAATTTTTTTGGTGTAATTTAGATGATTGTATAATAGAGATGATGGATATGAATTCTAATTCTTCATTTCACGATCTGAATAATGGTGCGCGCCTCAATATTTTTGATCAAGTAATGGCACAAATCAAATTGCACGAGTATTTCCAACTAGCAACTATCAACATGTGGTTGCCTTTGACGGATAAATGGGTTTTGCATATCTGAAAACGAACACCACTATCTTTTACGCATCTGGTAAACCCCAAATCACCCCCCCCCCCCCCCCCCCTATTTATAGAGAACACTGTATCGGCTACCCATAAGTTTTTCTTTTATTGCTTCGGTAGGCAGACGCCGTGGCATTTGTTTTGCATCTCAGTACTTTCGGTTTCAAAGCGCAGGCTTATTGTGACATGCATCTACAATACCACTTCATAAAAAAGGAGACAATTGAATATCACCACCAGCTAAATTCAGAACACAGGGTCCAGAACGCATTTAAGTCGTCACTAAACTGCTGTTGTGGAAAAATAAACAAATTAATTCATTGAAAAACATTTTGAATGTACGTAACTGATTCCATACTTTCTTCTGAATTGAATCGAATTTCGGATTAATGTCCCTTAACCTGACCCCCGATAGAATGAAGTAATAATACAGCGGTATGGTCACCCTTCTTCGAATGAATCACGGCCAGAGGAATTTCAAATTCTGAAGTAGAGTAAAAATCAATGTCATTTCATGAAAGGAAGGAAGTCGTTTTTCGACAAAGATATCAGCGTGACTCTACTTATTTTCCAAGCAATATTATTTCTGCATATCCACTTTGACATTTGCCTAGGAAATGTCCGTTTCCTAAAATCGATTTATTGCTAATAATATCTCAGTACCAAGCATTTATGACGGAATATAAATACCAAATGTAATTTGAGACACATGTCATTCACATAAATCATCTAGTAACAGAGGAAAGCAGTTCGTATCGTTGCAGGAGCAAACATGTACCGAAAGAAAGTCCATTTATATGCAGTGAAAAACATTCCAATTTTTCTAAATTGCAACTTTACTAGAATCGGGAAATATCCGAGGATTTTGGCTTTTATTTACTTTCTTCCAATGTGTATGGGCATTTGGAATCAACAATGTGTGCAATTTTCGCAACTTCTGATTTACAACGAGGAAAGAAGCATTGAAATGAGGAAAGAAAATAAAAAAAAACTTACATCAACCTGTTATATTTTCTCATGATAAGAAAGCCCATTATATTCAAGGCAATCTAACATCCAATAAAAAGTTAACGTCGCATTTGCGCATTGTGCGCTTATAAGTAATAATTCGCATTTATTACGTAATTTTGCTGATCTTATGTCGACTTTTTTGCACTAATTTCAGTAAACAAATAAGTAATATGCTTATAAAGTAGGACTACACCCATTTTCCTGGATTCTGCTATTCATGCGCTAACCAATGAAAGGTCACGTCTTACATTTATGCGTCGCATACCGGTGTGCTGAAGCGAAGAACTTATTTGAAGTAATCAATGTTTTTATGAATGAGTCAGCGGGTCAATAAAAAATGCTGCACAAATAGATGAAAATATAGAAATTATGTAGCCTATATATATATATATATATATACACTCAAGGAAAAAATAAAGTACCCGGTTAGACATTTAACTCTATTTCGAAAACAACAAGACAATATGCACTACTTGTGCTTCAGAGTCGATCACAGAAACAATATCAATACGCGTATAAAGTCACGAAAGGCGTACTAGTACATAGAAAACAGTCAAAATCTCGTAAAATCACCTTCAGCATCCAGTACTGCTTCTAGCGATCACGCATTGAACTGATAAGAGAAGCTCGATAATTGACATCATCCATCTGTTCATTCCAAATGATATCAGCGTAGCATAGAGAGTTGGTCACTGTCTTCTGGGTCCTCATATTCTCTTTGAGTTTCAGTGCCATCTGGCGCCCACACGTGGTTCGATGGGGATTCATGTCGTGGACTAAATGCAGGCCAGTCTAAAGGTAGGGATTCCATTGTGTTGAAGGAACAGTTTCGTCCGGTTTCGCCGAATATATCGGTGCATTGTCTTGCTGGAAGATGCCACCTGCTTGTGTGATTGTATTCATACTGGAAGAAGATTTACCATTCAAGGATGGTCGATGTACTTGTGTGCATCCAAATCTCTCTTGAATTCTCACCAGGCTCGTATGGTCATTACTTGAGATTGCCCCACACATTACATGCGCGACAGATCTGTTCGGAGTACGAGACGTAGCGATTCGTGTACCGATGATCTCTATCGATCGACGGACATACTGTTATCGTGACTGAATTCGTCAGAAAAAACACCACTTTTTCCACCTCGTCAAAGTCCACGGTGACTATTTCTGTAGCCCATTCCAATGCGATGTTCATGATCTGCTGTCAGGCTGTCTTTCTAGCTCGGTGTATATGCCTTGAAACCACCGCTCCAGCAATCGATTTGTTACGGTCTTTGGTGCATTTAGATTTAAGTTTTGCTTAATTACTCTGGCAGAGCAAAAGGATGGTTCGAAGAGAAAGTTAAAATTGCCGCGTCATCTTCTTTAGTTGTACTTTTCCTACGGGCCACAAGATGCTCGATTGGTTGCGTTTCGCGATCTCACCAGCTGATAGCCTCTGTAGGTACTTCAGGACTGTGTTCTCTGATATCTCGAGGCACTCAGCAATTTTAGGTCTTGAAAAATTCGCTGAAAACTTTAAGGCGTATATTTGACCTCTCTGGAATTCAGTCAAATTCACATCCAACGTCTTTCGCCAGACTAATTTGCTAATGCTTACGAAATGGCAATGATTCTGTGAATGTTAGCAGCGGCATGGAACAGCAGTACAGCTCGGTATGCATGAAAGAACAATGATGGAATAGCGCATTAGCCTCAGCTACACTGAAAAGCAATGCAAAACTCGAGCGTCCCAAGCGTCTCGAGTTAACCGCATGTCCACACGCTCATAAATCGCTCTAGTTTAGCTTTGCGTGCATTATGGAAAGTCTACAAATGCTGCACTGATGACTTGTATTTGCTGCAAAGCTTGGAAAAGCTCGCTGTGTGGTTGAAGGCCTAATGGTTTTTTGACTATGATTTAAACTTTAAGTTCATATTTTCACACCAACGAGTTGAAAAAAAAGACTGAATTGATAATATGTCACTGTTAACAGAACTTTTTACCCGGGTACTATATTTTTCCTTAAGTATATATATATATATATATATTATATATATATATATATATATGTATAT
>CAJQUW010006091.1:0-10202 GCA_907163375.1 Prostheceraeus crozeri | reverse complement strand
AAGAAGAACATGAACCCGCAACTCTAAATCTAAATGACCGTGAATCTAAATGACTATCACACGACAATCTAAAACGTAAAACAAAATACATTTCACCTTTAGTAAATGCATCAGTGCAACCTTTTAAAATTTTCGGTTCACCGGTGCGAGCAGGTGCGGCTAGATCACAGCCCTAGTTAAAACTTTTATCTACCATTCGATTCGTTTTCAGTATCTCCTTAAATGCATCTGACGAATATATCACATGACATACTCTCCTTCAATTTTATTCATCTGCTAACAAAATTTTGCATTCTCCTACTAGTCCGGGAGCTAGCGTGAAGTTGTGCAGGGAACGAGGTAGTACATAAAACTTTCACATAGCATAGTACACCTCTAACCTACTGCAAAACTTCGCGTCTGCCGGATCAGATCATTTGCTTTTCAGAAATAGAGAGGATAACACCATCCAATGTATTTCCAGTGGTAAAATTGTAACATTTAAGGTGTTGACTCCATTTTTTCGAATTTTTGCTCATAAAAGTTACACAAATTGGTATTTTGTTGAACTGGTTATTATAGAAATCATCTACAGATCATGATCTTCCAAATGAGTTATCATTCAGTGACAGAGGATGAAGTAAAGTGTACAAACAGACACTTTTCGTTAAAGTATATCAACAATTTTCCTGAAATTTCTATGTTAAAATTTGCAGTTACACCAACGAAAAGTGTCTGTTTGTACACTTTACTTCATCCTCTGTCACTGAATGATAACTCATTTGGAAGATCATGATCTGTAGATGATTTCTATAATAACCAGTTCAACAAAATACCAATTTGTGTAACTTTTATGAGCAAAAATTCGAAAAAATGGAGTCAACACCTTAAATGTTACAATTTTACCACTGGAAATACATTGGATGGTGTTATCCTCTCTATTTCTGAAAAGCAAATGATCTGATCCGGCAGACGCGAAGTTTTGCAGTAGGTTAGAGGTGTACTATGCTATGTGAAAGTTTTATGTACTACCTCGTTCCCTGCACAACTTCACGCTAGCTCCCGGACTATACCTCCTCAGTAATATTCATGAAAATATACTTTTAGGTGTGGTAATCATTTCTGGGTTTTTTCCGGAGAACTACGCCTGTTGAAAATCAATAATATATCAGTAACTCCAGCCGGACTGCACGTCTTATTCATGAGACTGACACTTGCTGCAACGGTACATATACACGGACATTGGACAATTAATAAACTTCACGACTCCGACAAAGCAATATTAAACTGTCACATGATATGTAGTGATATCGGAACTAAAAGAACTGTCTGTGCATAGAAATTAACTGAACTAAAAGCAAATTACGTTCATCTTGTGAAGGAAGCCCAAAAAATCTAGTTGATCTTTACTAGATTCCTCGATTTTCTATTGCGAGGCCTTTCAGCCAGCACAGCCGGCTATCGTCAGGCGAATGACAGAAACACATTAGATGATTAACATCACTCATACTGCAATGGTCAGACACAAATTACACAATAGAAATACGAACGAGCAGAGAATAAAATTACATGACTTCAAAAGAAAAATAAGGCACGAAGATACTATCTACAAATACTGGAAAGTAACAGTAAAGAAAAGGAAGAAAATGCTAAGGAAACCAAAAATCACTGATATGATGCTTAGTTTTATTGGATGAGGACAGATGTCGAGTCCACCAGGCCTCTTTGATAATCCTTTTTCGCCAGTTGCACTCCCGGTCAATAACTTTCATCCCGTCGAAATTCACGTTGTGACCGGAGTCCCATGGATGATGGGCAACCTCCGAACGCAGGACATCACAATCACGAATGGCTTTGGCGTGTTCTTTCTTTCTTTCCTCCATGGTTCGCCCTGACTCCCCAACATAGCTCCACTCACAGTCCTGATGGGCACATGGCACCTGGTAAACCACTCCAAACTGTGTGGCAAGAGCAGGACGTTTCCTCACCAACTGACTCCTTAATGTGGTCGTAGGCCTCATCCCGAGGAATTCCTCAATCGAGGAATCTAGTAAAGATCAACTAGTTTTTTTGGGCTTCCTTCACAAGATGAATGGAAACTCAGGCCCACTTCTTCCTGAAAGCAAATTACGTACATACAAATTTGTAAAAATAGAAATACGCAAAACGTGAGTAGGGAAAAATGTAATAAATGCTGAAAGAGATATAATGAAAGGTAGAGAAAAAAATAAAAATAAATATACGAGTTATATAATAAATAATTAATAGCAAGGAAATAAATCAATCTCATTTGCAAAAAAAGGAAGGAGGAAGGAAAGGAAAAAAGAGCTAAAAACGGAACTGTGCAGCATGGCGGTTAATAAGAGGATTCCAAATGCTACTCAAGTCAATGCCTTTGTCTCTATCATAGACTTGATCATGATTTGATTGAATAAAGATGGCTTCTTTGATCCTCCGCTTGTACCCATTGCTTTCTGTTGTGACAATTTCAGCTGGAAAAATTAGCCGATGCTGCATTTCATGTTTGTGCTCCTCTATAGCTGATCTGTAATTTACACCTTTTACATTATGAACATGTTCCTTTGTCCTTGTACTCAACTTTCTACCGGTTTCACCCAAATAGAATTTGCCACCCTGATCATCACCATAGCTGACTTTGTAAACAACTCTAGCTTTGTCTTCATCTTTTGATTTTACCTGCGTCAGAACATTCCGTAGACTTTTACTAGGTTTGAAAGTGACTTTTAAACCACTGTTCTCACAAGCGCGTTTTACCCGTTCGCTAACACCTTTATAATAAAGAAGGTATACAAAGTCTCCGGTATTTTCATCCCTTGTGTTTCACAATCTAAATAAACACAACCTTCATTTTACTTTTGACTTTAGGTAGTAGTAAATCTGGTTTCTGTCATTCTCATAGATATTTCGAACGCTTATTGACTATTGTCAATTTATTGATCATGTCTGAACTAAAATTTCGTTCATTTATTTAGATAGTGAAATGATTTTGTGATTTCAGAAAGTGACCATGCTTACCGGTGGCAAGCGAAATGCATCGTGCTTTGCATTTAGAGTTGGATTTCTTAAGCGAACATTGTTCAAGCAAAGATGATATAACAACATCTTAGATTTTACAGCATTTAAATGCACATCGTTGCAAATGCATCAAGCGTTCAAAATACTGGTGATTTATTTTATTATAAAACTAAATATCAGAATCCAAAACGGTTGCAATCAAAGTCAGGTTATCTGCGCATTTGATGCAACGTATGTTCGATACAGAGATCAATCATAATCTCCAAGGAAGGACGCAAAAATATGCGGAGCTAACACTGTTACCTGAGGGATACCTGAAACGATGTCGAAATGATCAGTGCAAATTCTTTTCAAGCGTACAAAGTAACACAAGAAGTTCTTCCATAGAGATAGTCTTTGAGTCATTAGATAAATCCATCAGGTAAACTTTTATTCAGAAACCTTTTTAATAACAAATTGTGGTTTTACTTGTCGAACGCTTTCTCAAAATCATATGTCAACAGAATTGAACCGCAACAGGATGAGCTATCAAAGATTTCATAAAGTTCGTTTTAGATAGTGATTATGACTGTGGTTGTGGAACTGTTTTTGCGGAAGCCATGTTGTTCGGGACCGTAGAGCATTAAGAGATGTTCATACAATTGACAATTGATTAAGGACTAATCGTTCGAGCATTTTGGACCACAAGTTAGTTTCACTAATAAGTCGTAGCTTATTGACTGTGATGGGATTTCCTTTCGGATCCGGTGTTATAATGCCTCTTTTCCATTCTTTTGGGAACCTTCTTACCGTTGCACGTAGATGTTTGCAAAATGTCGGTAGAAGTTGCAGTTCTAATGTTGAATCGGGTCTTATATATTATTGAGGGAATGTAATCATCGCCAAAAGATTATTTGTCGTAGATGTCAAAGCCTTATACCCGTCGTCTACAGATATGTCGATCTTCCAATCAGCACCAGTAATTCGGTCGATCGAAGATGGTACCGAAAAATTTTGAGAAGAATGGAATTCATCCGCAATCATGACAAGTGCTTTGGTTATGACACCACTTCAAGTGTTTCAAATAGTTGCTTTTGCTTACCAGTAATGGAATTAAGAAAACCTCAGGGTCCTTGTGGTTTCTGCAAAATCTTATTTGCCCTCGGGATTAGCCACTCTATATCTTTTAATGACACAACGACACCTTTTTTTCGGAGGAATATGCTTATTTTCATATGTTGGCAAGTGTTCATGAGAAAACGTCAGTTTGTCATCTAGATCAGCAACATTATCGAGTTCAGACCAGTCGAAATGTTAAACTTCTTTGCGCAAACTATAAATTTTTGATTGACGAAAGTCATATAAAGTAGCGAGCAGAAAATGTAAAGTTTGTAGATTCATGTGAAGAAGGACGACAAGTAATATATAAAGTGATCTGCATTTCCAACTGGTGAATTGTACCCAACATCATCAAGTGAATAAAAGTGGACAAGTTCGTCACTCGCAAAAATATGATCAAGTATACGATTTTTCTTGTGGTCTTTTTACAATCGAAGCTATTCAAATCAATAACTATCACAAATTCGTGGGATGGTTTACATGTAGATAAGTAATCAACCGCAGTAGAGGCCCTGTTGCGAAGTAGCTGACAGCTAACGTCCACATTATCTTGTCCTCGAGATTTTTTAGTAAAGGGTACCTTATGTCAAGGACAGTTGACACTGGACAGTGCCTAATGTGGTTAGTCAAATTGCTTATCTAGACTGCAGTTGCAATGTCACATTATTTGTCCAATTTTTAGATCGCGATTTCACATGCAAACAATTCACACGCTTGGTTTACAGATGACAGGCCTACTTCAATTTCAGACATTTTTCATCAGTTGACTTACACGCTTGATTAGAGTTGCAGGATTTTTAAGCGTTTCCGTTATTAATGAAAGGTCAATTCGGTGAAATTTTGCAAGCGATTTCATATCTATCACTCAGACTGAACTGGCGGCGATATTGATAAGCCTGTCAAACGCAATATCTTTATCCGAATTGTTGCGCATCCCAGTTTTGCTAAAAAGACTCATTAAAAGAAAGCAAGGTATAGTTCTAAAGAGCTACAATCTTACGAGCACGTTAACTACAGCATGCACAAAATCTAGAGAAAAATAAAGAGAACAGAAACTTCAGTCTGTCACGCAGGTGACGAGCACCTTTGTCACGCACGTAGAGCATGTATCGCTACGTGTGTATGACCAACTTGAAGCTGCTCCCATAGTTAAGAAAGAGATAATCAAAAATTAAGATAAGAGAGTTTCCTCCACGCATATATCCTATAATTTTTATTTATAAAACAGACAGAGTCATTTGCAAATGAAAACTTCACCTGCAGCATTAACTTATTGCTCCTTTCGTTGTCGTGTGCGACATATTTTGACTTGAAGTCAATTTTTAGGACCACCTCATACAATAATTTTAAACTTTCCACTACGTTTCACAATGGTCTTGATCTAAAGCAAGATTCAATGTTGCTGTGGTTTCATATCATTGGTGTGAAAGGAAACAAGTCCAATTAATTCGAAATGATGGACAAATATATTGCTACTAAGACAAAATATCGACTTAAATAGGCCCTGATAATTTTTATCTGCAAATATCACATCAGAAACAAATTCATTTAATGATCTCACATGTACGAGTACATCAAAGTTACACGGCAATAAATCGAAGTTTTGAGACTTTTAAAATGGAGCTTTGGTTTCATCAATCATGGAATTTACAGATAATGGACCAGGCAGTATGTACTAAGCAAAAATTCATTTTCTCAAATTGTGCGTGACGTAATTATCTTGTATACACTAGCAAACTATGTTATGTATGCAGTGCTTCCACTGTAACACATTTTTCTGTGTCGACAATAGACACTCACAATGATACATCCACAATTCCCATTGCATTTTTTCTTGTAAATTATTTTTTCATATTCATTTATACATTTATAGAAAATCATTTAGAGTAGATCAGTAATGGTCAAAAGACCGTTCCAGGACACCATAAAATCAAAAAATTAGTACTTTTAAAAACGACATAAATTTATGAATTTAGTCCCTTTTTCAGGTTTTTAAGACCTAAATTCATGAATTTAGTCTATTCAAAAAGTACCATTTTTTCAAAAAATGGTATTTTTAAAAACGACATAAATCGGAGCGAAGCTCCTCTGGCTTAAGCCGATTCATGAATTTGAACCCTTTTTCAGGTTATGAAGACCTAAATTCATAAATCGGCTAAAGCCAGAGGAGCTTCGCTCCGATTTAAGCGTTTTTAAAAATACCCAGTTTTTCAAATTTTTCAAAATCTCAAATTTGAGAATTACAATTTTTACCTTGAAAATCATGACCGTTCCAGGACACCGAAAATCATAAAAGTTGAAAATCTCAAATTTGAGAATTACAATTTTTACCTTGAAAATCATGACCGTTCTAGGACACTAAAAATTATAAAAGTTGAGTATCTCAAATTTGAGAATTACAATCGGGCGAAGCGCGAAGCCCTAGAACCTTCGGTTCGATTTTCATTGCTTAAATCATGACCGTTCAAGGTCATCTAAAACCGGTCACCGAAAATCATAAAAGTTGAGAATTTCAAATTCATGAATTTTATCCATCTTTCAGGTTTTAAAATATATCATGTGACTAAAAATATTTCTTTAAAAATGGAAGAAACAAAAATGGAAGGAACTTCAGAAATGGAAGGAACTTCAGAAATGGAAGAAACCTCAAGAATATATCCTTCGTTATCTCAATTAAAAATAAGTGAAATGGTTCTCAATTATTATTAAGATTAGAGCACTATGATAAATTAAGAAGACGCAATTATTACTTAGTCATTCTTCGTTATTGTATGCTCAACATTATTTAAAGTACTAATTGTGTGAACTAGAAGATCATTGTAACTCATAAACTCAAAATTATTCAATGAACCCGTACACTGGCTGATAATTGAAGAGAGACAGAGATTGAAGAGAGAGAGAGATTGAAGAGAGAGAAACATCTAGCAGCTTTCCCCTAAAATTATCGTGCTGTCTCTTGTCATTTCAATTTACTCATCGGTAAACTTTTGGCATTTCAACTTACGCGTGCGTAAAGTTTTGACATTTCAATTTACCCCTACGTAAATTATTTTCAGAATCTGTTTTCAAAATCTATTTTCAAAATCCATTTGCAAAGTCTATTTTCAAATTCAGTTTTAGAAATCGATTTGCAAAATTCATTTAGCGTTTGTCAAACACATACGGTTAGTAAAGTACTTCCCATTGTGAAGACATGAATAGATTAAGCACATAAGAGTGCATTGACAATAAAAGCAAATGACAATAAAATTCTTCTTGTGAACACAGAACGCATAAACGCCGATATGCGGGTTAGTTGTTATGGCAATTTTAAACAATCATTTTAACGATGAAACATATTTTACAAATGAAGTTCATGAAGAAAATTGAAATATATAAAACAATATAGATTAGAATCGGCTAAAGCCAGAGGAGCTTCGCTCCGATAATTATAATATAATCATTTCAAAATCGAATAAGTAGTAAGGAAAGACATCATTAGAGAACAGTTTTAAATCAATACCCCCTCCCTTCTGTCTTCTAGGGGTCCCTTAAGAAATTTTTTTATTATAAAATGAGCAACATAAATGAGTTTTTGAAATTATATGGAACACAGACAACAACGAATTTCGACCTAAAGAAAATCGCAAATGAATTAGGAATAAAGAATTTTCATGTTCTAATGAGAAACGAATTACAATTCCTAAAAAATAGGCCAACAATAATTGTAAATTTCATAACGAATCTTCACACTTCAGACCAAAACGGTGTACATTGGTCAGCAGGTATCTTTAGTAAAAACGGAGATAATTATTATTTTGACTCATACGGTTTGCCCCCTACAAATGAAGTAAAAGAATTACTTGGAACGGGAACATACAATACATTTCAAATTCAAAAACCGGGAACAACTTATTGTGGACAATTATGTCTTTATGTTTTATTTAAATTACAAAAAGGAGTACCATTTTTAGATATAATGTTAGAGTTAAACAATGATAATTAAAGCTCGGTTTTCTGTAATTCGTTTTCATAGAATCTACCTTTGATATCCTCATTATCTAAATCTATAATTTCATAAGTAAACGGATAAGTTTGATTTATTTTGCAAACTTCAAATATTTCTTTAGTCCAATAGCCAACAAAGCCTTTCTCGAATTTATTTTTATACTTGAATATTCGCACTCTATCTCCAATCTTAAATTTCGGCTTACGTTTCTGTAAATTCGGATTACTCTCATTCGAATAATTATTCTCGAATATTTTCTTTCGTATTAAATCAGGGTCGTCAGAAGCATTCTTTGGGGTTTCTTCAATACCTGAATGAACTTTATTATTGTACTCTTCTACAACTCCTGGTAATATCCTCAACCATTTCTGATTTCCTTGCTCAGTAAATTTCTTGAATAATTTATTTTTTAACGTCCGATTGAATCTTTCTATCACTACGGCCTTCCCTGCATTTTCAGTTGAATAAACAGTTTCAAATAGTGGCTGAACGTTTCGGTTATAAAATTCCGACCCTTTATCAACAAACAATTTTTTTGGCTTTCTCTTACTTTCTTTAAAGATTATTTCAAACGCATATTTAACTGAAAGACCACTTTTATTTTTTAAAGGCTTTACCCAAGCATATCGTGTATATAAATCTATAACGGTCAATGCGTACTTAAACCCTCTTTCATTAGGCATATTAATTAGATCTGCACTCCAAATATCATCTTTATTAAATACTTTTACCTTCAATAGATATTTCGGCTTTCTGTATTCCTTGTGAATTTCGGACGCGTAGGT
Organism: Prostheceraeus crozeri; assembly: GCA_907163375.1. NCBI lineage: Eukaryota > Metazoa > Platyhelminthes > Polycladida > Euryleptidae > Prostheceraeus > Prostheceraeus crozeri. Next base: position 1,316 of record CAJQUW010006091.1, on the reverse strand, counting down.
TCGAGCGTTGCTCTCAGACAGCTTTGCTGCCGTTTCATCTATCCCCTGCCCAAAAAGCATTTTTGCTTGTAAAGCTTTCTTAACAAACATTCTTTCAATTCTTTCTCTAAAGGAAGGATTCTGAATACTATCTAATTCTTGTATCATTTTCTTATCTGCTTCATGTCGAGAACTTAGGTCATGATTTCGATAAGCTAAATCATGTTTATAAGCGGCGGCGTCTACTCTATTTATTGGTTCTTCACCTGGTTTCGGATTATTATTCTCATCTAGTCTTATATCTAATCGAGTTCCTGGCCCAGTATATGAATGACCAGGAAGATGTTTTTCTTTCGAATATTTACTCCAAATAAATCCAGGAAAGTTTTCTAATTTTTTTTGTATATCACCACCGAAGTGGTATGGAACTTTGTTCTTATCACCTCCAATATGCTGACAATTTGAGTTTTTAATTTTCCTTAATAGATAATTCAATAAATCTAAATTAGCAATTTTTAATTTAATTAAATTTTCTGAATTTGTGGAATTTGCGGTATCCATTTTTAAAGATAAAAAACTTTTAAAAGATAAAATAAAATAATTGTTTTACCGAATCGGAGCGAAGCTCCTCAGGTTATTACCTTATCATACTAGGACTTAGATATATTCCAGAACCATCTTTAGTTTCTTTAATTTCAATTAAATCATCAACATTGTGGAGAATATTTTTAAGAACTCGTTTTCCTTCATCAACTAATTTTAATTTACTAATAAAATTATCTACTATTCCTTTTCCTTCGGGCGAAGCCCTGGAAGACATCTCCGATGTCCCTTCACCCCTAGCAACTTTCTCTAACTCTCTATTATGTCGTTTTTGTTCTTCTAATGCTGCCTTCTCTGATTTATTTTTATTTACTGCTTGGACAATACCAGCTGTCCCACCTGCAACACTTCCTGCAGCTGCTATGCCTCCTATTATTAGTGGAATTAATGGGAGAATCCCGCCATTCTTTTCTTCTTGTAATTGAATATTCTCTATCATTGGTTTACTTATGTAATACTTTTTTTTGTTAATCGTAATAGTTTTAGGGGTATTTTTGTCAACAATATTACGTAATTTTAATTCAACAGTTTTATTATTAATATTACTTTTCGCTTGCGACATTTTTAATAAAAAATTTTAAGTTAAGAATTTAAAGTTATCAAAAATTTTAATCTAATTTAGTTATTAAAAATTTTTTGTTAAGAATTTTTAAGTTAACAAAAAAATTTAATCTATTCTAGTTATGAAAAATTTTTAGTTAGAATTTTTAAGTTAACAAAAAAATTTAAATCTA
>CAJQUW010006090.1:0-72193 GCA_907163375.1 Prostheceraeus crozeri | reverse complement strand
CCCCCCTAATGGAGAAGTATCAACCATTCCGTTTCAACTTGAATAAACTGAACGATTCGGAAGTCCGGATCAATACGTAACAGAAACGAACAACCGATTTGCAGCGCTATTGGAGACAGATACTACGGAGATGGAGCCGAATGATCTCTGGTCAAACATAGCTGATACCTTAAAAGAGGTTGCAACCGATGTCATAGGACGTGCCCCTAGGCGGAAAGTAACTGATTCTTGGATTGGCAACGAGACTCTCAAGTTAATTCATGAACGAAGAGAAGCTCGGCGTGTTTCAGATAGCTTTGATTAAAAAGCTGAACAAGAAGATAAAGAAAAGCCTGCGTAAAGACAAGAAAAACCTGGCTAGAACGACAGTGCGCTGAAATCGACGAGTTCGATAGAATGCATAAAGGCAAAGCACTTTTTCGAAAAATCTCCGCACTTACTGAAACAGCAGCTACTGAAAAACAAAGTGTAATCAATGACTCCACAGGTCTAACCCTCATAGAACCCAACCAGGCTCTAAAGCGTTGGGAAGAATACGCTAAGCAGCTTTTCGGTTCAACTTCATCGGTTTTTCATCAGGAGCTGGTTACTACGCCTCCAGCAAAAAAGGAGCCTGTTCCGCTGCTTACAGAAGTCCAGAACGCGGTAAAGAAACTGAAAATGGGCAAGACTGCAGGTTGTGACAATGTGCCTGCGGAACTCGTCAAGTTCGCTGGAGACTTGCCACAAAAAGTCTTCACAAGCTTTGCGTGAGGATTTGGGAAACGGAACGTTGGCCAGACGATTGGAAAGAGCAATAATTCGTATACTGCACAAGACTGGCAATCCCAAAGAGTGTGGCAATTATCGCACCATTGCGCTTATATCGCATGCTAGCAAAGTCCTCCTCAATATACTGCTGGACCGCCTGCGCAGAAGATCGAACAGGAACTCCCAGATGAACAAGCAGGGTTTCGAATTGGCAGAGGCACCGCAAACATGTTGGCAACCCTACAAGTCATTATTGAAAAGGTTAATGACATGTCATGTGGAGCGGTTATAACTTTCATTGATTATTCCAAGGCTTTTGACAGCGTGAGCCACGGTCAGCTCTGGGATATTATGTCTACTTTTGGATTCCCTGATCACCTCGTCAACCTGATAAAGTCCCTCCACTGCAATCAGCAAGGAGTTATTCGTTGGAACGGAGACCGAACCAAGCAATTTTAATCGAAAAGGGTGTGCGTCAAGGATGTATTCTATCACCGCATCTTTTCAGTTTGTATACTGAGCAAATCATGAGAGAAACCGATTTTACGAACGCTGGCATAAATATCGGAGGCAGACAAATAAGCAATGTCAGGTATGCCGATGACACAGCTTTGATAGCCAAGAACATGAGTGAAATGCAGGAGATGGTTTGACCAGTAAACGCTTCAGGAATTGAGAGGTCGCTAAAGCTAAATGCAAGGAAGACAAAAGTAATGCGAGTCGGTTCAACACGTGACGAAGATAGCACAATCACAGTTGGGGCTGAGACTGTTGCAGAGGTCGATCGCTTCAAATATCTTGGCTCTATCAAGAAAAATGATGGAAGTTGCACAGAAGATGTCCGTGTGAGAATAGCTATGGCTAAGGCGAAGATGACCAGACTGAACAAGCTATGGGCAGATAGGGCACTACCAACAAAGCTCAAGATGAAATTAGTGATGACGCTTGTGTGGCCAATTCTATCATATGGAGCGGAAGGATGGACGTTGAAAACAACAGACGAGAAACACATCGAAGCTGCCGAAATGTGGTTCTGGAGGAGAATGTTGCGCATAAATTACAGAGAGCACCGAACGAATGCCAGCATCTTCGAGCAACTGGCCACTACCCCTATGTTACTTCGACACATTCGGAAAAGGAAACTCTCCTTCTACGGTCATCAGTGCAGGGAGGGAGGATGCCTTTTAACGAGAACTGTCCTGCAAGGCAACATGGAGGGCAACCGGCGCAGAGGAAGGACCAGGACGCAGTATGTCAACAACATCATGAAATGGACCGGACTCAACATGTACGAATTGAACTGCGCAACGCGTGAGCGAAAACTGTGGCGTGCCATCTCCAATGGGTCGGCCGAAGTTCAGCAATGAATATGCCGCTTAAAAAAAAAACCCCCCTGTGGACGAGACTTCCAACTTTGATTCTAGAGATCGGAAAAAGCCGTGTGATAGCTCATCTGAAAGCTAAGAGTGATAAAAATACAGTCGAAAGCTCAGTTTGGCCCCATCTTCCTGGGTTTAGAGAGGAAATTTTCTTAAAACCGCCTGAGTTGGAAAAGGCAGGTTTTGGTCGTTTTGGGATGAGAAAGGTCATTTTTCGGCATGAAAGAGTGCTCGGATGGGAAAACGGAGGGCAAATTCGGACTTTTTGGCCAATTATGGGACTAGGGACTTGTTTCCAGCTCAATCGGAGAGAAAAAGTTCTGACCCCCCCCTGTGGACGAGACTTCCAACTTTGGTTCTACAGATCGGAGAAAGTCGTGTGATAGCTCATTTGAAAGCTAAGAGTGATAAAAATACAGTCGAAAGCTCAGTTTGGCCCCATCTTCCTGGGTTTAGAGAGGAAATTCTCTGAAAACCGCCTGAGTTGGAAAAGTCAGGTTTTGGTCGTTTTGGGATGAGAAAGGTCATTTTTCGGCATGAAAGAGTGCTCGGATGGGAAAACGGAGGGCAAATTCGGACTTTTTGGCCAATTTTGGGACTAGGGACTTGTTTCCAGCTCAATCGGAGAGAAAAAGTTCTGACCCCCCCCCTGTGGACGAGACTTCCAACTTTAATTCTACAGATCGGAGAAAGTCGTGCGATAGCTCGTTTGAAAACTAAGAGTGAGAAAAATTCAGTGGAAGAAACGGCTTGTTCATATCTGCCTTCGTTTAGATGTGAGATGCCATTGAAAATTTTGGAAATTGTCGAAAAAACGACAGAGTTAGAATTTTTACGAAAATGGCTCTAGCGGGTGAACGAAGCCCCGGAGGAGAAAACAGAGACCAGATTTCGAATCAGCGTGCCATTCTGCAACTAGAGGCTGAGTTTCAAGTGAATCGAAGAGAAAAAATCGAAAATTTTCTTCACACTGGGTCTCCACATGGGATTTTTTCGTGAAAATGTTAAATTGTGGCCAACTTTGGCAATGAATAGCGGAGGATTGGAAGTGAATGAAGAGCTCGGGTTTCTTTTAGGGGCAAGACCGCACTTTGTTCTCTAGGATCCCATCTTTTCAGATGAAGAAAAGTTTTCGTGGAAGGTTTCGTTTCCAAATGAGAGCATGTTGAAAATCGAATTTTTACACATTTTCCAAGATTTTGCAGTTTTTTCAACTCGGCTTCTGGTCATCGTAGACAGTCGAAGGATGACTTAAATGAAAGGTGAGAGCGAGAAAACGTGACTGTCACAATTTGAAGTCAATCGGAGAACTAGAACTGGAGATAGACGTGTTTAAAGTTTTTGGATGATTGAGATTACGTCATCAGCTGATCGCCACAAACTATAAAAGCTGGGACCCGACAGAGACTTGTCATTAAGACGAGAGAGATTGTCAAAGGTAGGTCGTCTCTCTGAAGCTCTGAGGATAGCATCGGACATTCCAAAATCAGAATTCTTACTTAGAAAATTTCATTGCTGATATCAGCTAAGGCGTCAGATTTAAAGGTTAGCTAGAAGAAGGCCTTCGTCTCCAGGCCATAAGACTCCAAAACTTTAAAGGCTTGTAACTTTGTTTCTACAAGTCCTTTTGACTTGATTCAAAAAGGATTCGATTGCTATTGATCAGACCTACATTGACAGACTACTTATAAAATTTCATAAGTAGTATTAAATGCTGAAAATTTTAAATTCATTATTTTTGGAGGTTTTCTAGGGTTTTGACCCTGCTGAAGTCAATGAAGGCATGTATAAGTGTGTGCGAGCCACACTTGATACAACCGGCTTTTCACTGAAAGCGAGCATGACACGGAGAGTTTTGCTTTAATATTCCACTGACAGGGTGCTCATTCGGGACGGCGGATGATGCCGTAGTGATAAGTGTGGAAAGGGAGTGTGTCATATTTTAGACCGAAGCCTCTGGGGCAACTGATGTTGGGCATTTGACACAGTTCTCAACGTAGCACTTTGAACGCCAATCGGTTGAGTCTTAGCTATCTTGTCATAGGTGGCATCTAAACATCTCCATTGCAAAACGCTTGTGAATCACGGCTTGCTATCCCTCTCCACGGCTTGCTATCAAGCTGATCAAAGCAACGACTTGCCAACCTCTTGTAAATAACGCCGCCGGTTTTCATGTCTGGCTATCAAGTCATTGACGGTGCAAATCACGGAGATTTTCGGTGTCATACTTCCTGTTGGTGGGCGTTCTTTCGAGACAGCGGTGAAGTCCGTAGCGATGAGTACTGCACGGGACGTGGGCAATGGTAATCCTTGTGAAACCTCTCTGCGTCATGTTTCCAAGTGGTTGCCTTTCGTCTCGACGTAGTGCTCTGACCACCAGGGTAACATTTAGCTATCTGCCACAGGCTGCCTCATAAAATCTCCATTGCACTTATCTCCCGATAGTTGGCCATACATGCGAGAAAAGTAAAAGGAGAGTTTGATCATCGAAGTTTTATTCGTGAGTGTAGTCACAAAGTGTATCATGTTGTACAAAAGTTTTACTGCAACACAGGTTGATGTATAGTTAGAAAGTTTGATCATCACGTGTTATGAAACACAAATGTCATAAAACGTAAGCGTTAGTGTAGTCAAATAGTTTTTACCACAACACATGTTTGTGAAAGTAAAGTTTGATCATTGAAGTTTATGACTGACTGAACTCACACCAGCATTAGAAAGTTTAGCACAACACAAGTGTCATGAGAATATACTTTATTTGGTCTTTGATTTAACATCATTGAAACCCACTTTACTAATAGCAATGACAATATGGTTTATTTTATTCAGAAGCAAATGATTGGCGTAACCATGAAAGTCATCCATCCGAGAAATAATCTTCTGCAGATGTCGTGTATAAAACTCAGAAGCATCACTAACATATTCTTGTCCGTAGGAACGAAATTGTATGTCAACACTTTCCGCTGCTTCACCTTGTGGAAAATGAGTGTAATTGACATGTGCAATTAAGTGAGCCTTGATGATACTGTCCTTGAAATAAGATATCAACTCCGTAAATATTTCTCGTGTATAGTCTAAACATGCTTCCAATTCTGTCTCCTCCCTTTGAAACTCAAGCATATAATCTTGTATTAAGCCTCCGAAGCTCTCTTGATGAAAACGAATCGTGCAATCATGTTTCAATGTATTGACTTCAAGTGCCATGGTTTAGTCTATTGCTAAACATCATTTTTGCCTAAGACGATTTCAATAACGCGTTACAAATGTGTGTGCGCACATCGGGAACTCTAGCTCGTCTGTGATTGGACGAGAGGTCTCATCCATTCACCGCTTAGGAAAATCTTATAAAAAACAGTGCACCAGCTCTGCTCTTCACATTTATCTTTCACAAGGTGAGTGTCGGTGAGCTCCTGCTATCAGGTTGTTTTGACTTGCTATCAAGTTGAATAGTCTCTTGCTATCAAGAGATTCACTTCTGCTCATAAAACATATCATCGCTGTAATACCTCCTTTGCTCGAGCGTTCCTCCGGGACGGCGGGTACTGCCGCAGAGGGATTGCGTTGCACGGGTTGTCCGTCGTTTGTTAGACTGAAACCTCTGAGCCGTTGCTCATGTTGGGCGTTCGACTTCATACTCAACGTGACGCTTTCTCTCGCCAGGTTAGAGTACTTCAGCCATTCGACAAAGGTTAGCCTTTATGATATGGAGTAGAGTGAAATGTAATTCATTAGATGTCACTTCAATGATTGTTCCCATGATAAACGTTGACTAGGCAAATGAAACGATTCTCATTATCCTTTTCAGTGATTGACGTCTTACTTATCTACCATTAATCATCTGCAATCGACTGTCCATCATGGAGTTTACGAAAATTGAAAATTTTCATTTCGAAACCGCATTGCTGTCGAGATGGAGAAGGCGACCATCGAGCAATGTAAGTGTTTGTGTCAAGGTTGACTCATTCTATTACTAACATCATTAGGGTAGACATCCTAATTAAAATCAAGAGCCCCTCCCCTCTTTTATTCATGTTTAAACCGAATCCAAATTTTACCTCTGCTTATCTTTGCTGCCATTCTTTTTCAGTGCATGAATGTATTCGTAATGGGGAACCCGTCCCTCAAGGAACAATCGGGGAAGCCTATGAGTGGCTTGGCAAGTGTAAGTATTTTTAACATCTCATGTTCAGGCTGTTTCAGATCCTCTGCATCATCTTTGTCTCAATCTCTAATCTCTCTTTCCTCTCTACAGATGTGCCAAAGATGAATAAGTGGGAAGAAGCCGCGAGGCGGAGATTCAATGATGAATTTCCGGCCCTACCTTCACGCCCATCTACCTCCGCTCAAGGTCCGACTCCTCTCTCGAGCAGTGTCATCGCCCCACCTCCATCGCCTGTTCCGCTCCCTGCACCAGTCTCTGCTCCTCGTCACCGCGTCCCTCCAACACCGAAGCCAAGGACCCTTCCAACCTCGGCTCGTGTCCCACTCCTGTCTCCTCCGCATCCATCGGTGTTGCCGGAGATCAATTCATTAGATGGTAAGTAACTGTGATTGGGAAAAGGGGGCTAAGACTTCAAACTTGAAATTATGATCATGTTACTAATTTCTTTTCTCTTTTTCTCAACAGATCTGGCGACCTACCTTCCTGGACGGTGACGTTCCCTCCCGCCCCATCGTCATCCCAGCATCGCCACCACCACCTGCAGCAGCGGCCGAGCTCCCTCTCCTTTCCGTTCAGTTGGTGGAGAGATTGCTGGAGGAGCAGGAAATGGAGTTGGAGATAGTGGGAGAGGAGACGGAGATTGAAGTCGAAGAGGAGATGGACTTTCGATGCCAGCGGTGTGACAGGGTCTTCGCCTCAGCCCACAGTTTGAGACGTCACACCGCTGGCAATGCCTGCAGAGGAGGAAAGCGCCAACCGATCCCTCAACGACCCAAGTGTGAAGGTTTTGGACGCACGTTCTACAACAACACCAACTTGCGAGTCCACATCGAAGGCGGTTCCTGTGGCAGTGTGAGGCAACCACCGACAACAACAGGTAGGAGGCATCCTTCATCACACGTCGGCTTTTCCTGTTCTTCGTGTCAGAAGACCTTTCCTACAGAGTTTGTTCTTTCTTCGCACACACTCTGTCACACGCATTCCACTGAGCTTTACACTGACAACAACGTCACTCTAAGGCTGAGCAAGTTTTCCCTTGAGAGGCTCGTTCGCGACTATGAGTTAGAAAGCTCTGAACCTGTGCAAGATATTCATCCTTTCTTGATGAATAATATAGATTTAATTCATCAAATGTTGACGAGCTTAGATAGATTTTCGATCAAAGGCATGTTCTATCCCACTGCTCGTTTCAATAAGGTAGACAGTAGCACGGGAGAAGTAGAGTCCACTGTGACCATTAGGATAGCCTCCTGTGCTGCTGATCTTATAGGTGATGTAAACGAGTGGATAGAGAGACATGCGACCTATCTAGCCAGCAACTTAAATAAATTTAATGAAAGAGATAGCGGACTGGTTTTTGATGGGATATAGAAAGTAGACATTAAAATCAATCTTTTAGAAAATTTGCAAGGGAGCGGTTGTTTCACCCTCCCCAAAGCACTGACTGACAAAACGGCTGTCATCAATGTATAGTGTCAGTCCCAGTGTTTCAAGTATGCCGTCCTCTACATTCTTCACTATAATGATATAGGTATACATCGTCAAAAAGTCACCAAGTGTTGTGAATGGGAGGATGAGCTTAAGTTTGACGGGTTAGATGTCAACACACTAGATTCTAAAGGCATCGCCCAATTTGAAAAATTGAATGAAATTAAGATAGTCGTCCATCTCTGGGAAAAAGGTCTGAAGGGCGTCAGGTATAACAACCGCCAAAGTAACTTCGACCGGGTTGTCAATCTCCTCCTAGTGTATAGCGACAATCACCCAGAATGGCATTATTGTGGCATTCCTAAAATTTCTAGATTGTATCGCCACCAACAAAGTTATGATGACAGACATTATTACTGTGATCGCTGCACACGACGCTTTAGGTCAAAACCATTTTTTGAACAGCATTACGAATGGTGCTCTCGGGGTAAACTTCAAATGAAAGTCATGCCCAAAGATAAATTTTATAGGTATGAGGGAAACGGCAATGAGCTCAGTCCCATATGTAGCATCTATGCGGATATTGAATGTTTCATTGAACAAGAAGACCTAAGTCATGAGCCAGCAGCCATTGCCTGTTATGAAGTTTGGCATCCATATTATAAAAATCAAAATAAAATGCATGTGTGGCAAGGCGATGAGTGCGTTGAAAACTTCCTCAACTTTTTAGATAGGAAAGCCCGTTTTCATCAACGGTATGAAACGGAGTTGACTAGGAAACCCATGTGCTTCACAGAAGCCGATAAACTCAAATTTGATAGGATCACGGAATGTCCCCGCTGCTGTTCATCCTTTGATGATCAGCAACATAAGAAAGTGAGGGACCATTGCCATCTCAGTGGTAAATTTAGGGCTGCCTTATGCAGTAAATGTAACATGAAACTTAGGCTCAAACGGCGAACGCTCCCCGTCATCTTCCATAACTTTAAATATTATGATGCTCACATATCATCATTCGCCATGGATTCGGTAAAATGAAATCCTGGTCATCCAAAGTGATTGCACAAAGTAAGGAAAAATTTATGTGCATCACTGCCAAAGTACAAGTAGATAAGACGAAGGAGGGGAAGCCTGTCTTCTATGACATAAAGTTTCTAGTTAGTTTTCAATTTATGTCTTCTTCCTTAGCCGTGTTGGCTAATAATTTAGAAACACTTCCCCTCACTCAACATTTAAAGAAAGACTATCCCAGCATAAGTGACAGTCTCATGCGACGGAAATGGGTTTTTCCTTATAGTTATTTTAGTTCAATGGACACATTGAAAGAAACATCCCTTCCATCCATCGATAAATTTAAAAATGATTTGACGGGTGAGGACTGTTCGCCGGATGACTATAGGCATGAAGAGCAAGCATGATTAGAATTTAGGTGTCGCACTTTTGGTGACTACATGCTTGCCTACTTAAAATTAGACGTCTATCTGTTGGCTGACGTGTTTGAGACTTTTAGGAAAGTCACATTAGAACAGGACGCCCTAGACCCCGTCCATTTTGTTAGTCTACCGGGTCCGTCCTATCAGTCAGCCTTCAAGATGACGAAGGAGAGAATACATTTACTGCAAGATGCAGAAATGTACACGTTATTTGAACGTGGTATTAGGGGTGGCTTAACATTTGTTAACAAACATGTTGTCAACAGCACCCAAGACATAGGATTTATATTGGAGTGCATTATCCAAGCCTTTGCCACAGTCTGACTTCCAATGGGTAGAGCCCCATGACATTGAATACTTCTCCAATCCAGCACACATCATGGCACTGGGAGATGAGGCCGACATAGGTAATTTATTTGAAGTCGACCTCATCTCCCAGTGCCATGATGTGTGCTGGATTGAAGGGAAGGGATGGAAGGGATGTTATCGATTATCGATGGATGGAAGGGATGTTTCTTTCAATGTGTCCATTGAACTAAAATAACTATGAGGAAAAACCCATTTCCGTCGCATGAGACTGTCACTTATGCTGGGATAGTCTTTCTTTAAATGTTGAGTGAGGGGAAGTGTTTCTAAATTATTAGCCAACACGGCTAAGGAAGAAGACATAAATTGAAAACTAACTAGAAACTTTATGTCATAGAAGACAGGCTTCCCCTCCTTCGTCTTATCTACTTGTACTTTGGCAGTGATGCACATAAATTTTTCCTTACTTTGTGCAATCACTTTGGATGACCAGGATTTCATTTTACCGAATCCATGGCGAATGATGATATGTGAGCATCATAATATTTAAAGTTATGGAAGATGACGGGGAGCGTTCGCCGTTTGAGCCTAAGTTTCATGTTACATTTACTGCATAAGGCAGCCCTAAATTTACCACTGAGATGGCAATGGTCCCTCACTTTCTTATGTTGCTGATCATCAAAGGATGAACAGCAGCGGGGACATTCCGTGATCCTATCAAATTTGAGTTTATCGGCTTCTGTGAAGCACATGGGTTTCCTAGTCAACTCCGTTTCATACCGTTGATGAAAACGGGCTTTCCTATCTAAAAAGTTGAGGAAGTTTTCAACGCACTCATCGCCTTGCCACACATGCATTTTATTTTGATTTTTATAATATGGATGCCAAACTTCATAACAGGCAATGGCTGCTGGCTCATGACTTAGGTCTTCTTGTTCAATGAAACATTCAATATCCGCATAGATGCTACATATGGGACTGAGCTCATTGCCGTTTCCCTCATACCTATAAAATTTATCTTTGGGCATGACTTTCATTTGAAGTTTACCCCGAGAGCACCATTCGTAATGCTGTTCAAAAAATGGTTTTGACCTAAAGCGTCGTGTGCAGCGATCACAGTAATAATGTCTGTCATCATAACTTTGTTGGTGGCGATACAATCTAGAAATTTTAGGAATGCCACAATAATGCCATTCTGGGTGATTGTCGCTATACACTAGGAGGAGATTGACAACCCGGTCGAAGTTACTTTGGCGGTTGTTATACCTAACGCCCTTCAGACCTTTTTCCCAGAGATGGACGACTATCTTAATTTCATTCAATTTTTCAAATTGGGTGATGCCTTTAAAATCTAGTGTGTTGACATCTAACCCGTCAAACTTAAGCTCATCCTCCCATTCACAATACTTGGTGACTTTTTGACGATGTATACCTATATCATTATAGTGAAGAATGTAGAGGACGGCATACTTGAAACATTGGGACTGACACTATACATTGATGACAGCCGTTTTGTCAGTCAGTGCTTTGGGGAGGGTGAAACAACCGCTCCCCTGCAAATTTTTTAAAAGATCGATTGCAGATGATTAATGGTAAATAAGTAAGACTTCAATCACTGAAAAGGATAATGAGAATCGTTTCATTTGCCTAGTCAACGTTTATCATGGGAACAATCATTGAAGTGACATCTAATGAATTACATTTCACTCTACTCCATATCATAAAGATTAACCTTGTCGAATGGCTGAAGTACTCTAACCTGGCGAGAGAAAGCGTCACGTTGAGTATGAAGTCGAACGCCCAACATGAGCAACGGCTCAGAGGTTTCAGTCTAACAAACGACGGACAACCCGTGCAACGCAATCCCTCTGCGGCAGTACCCGCCGTCCCGGAGGAACGCTCGAGCAAAGGAGGTATTACAGCGATGATATGTTTTATGAGCAGAAGTGAATCTCTTGATAGCAAGAGACTATTCAACTTGATAGCAAGTCAAAACAACCTGATAGCAGGAGCTCACCGACACTCACCTTGTGAAAGATAAATGTGAAGAGCAGAGCTGGTGCACTCACTGTCTTTTATAAGATTTTCCTAAGCGTGTGAATGGATGAGACCTCTCGTCCAATCACAGACGAGCTAGAGTTCCCGATGTGCGCACACACATTTGTAACGCGTTATTGAAATCGTCTTAGGCAAAAATGATGTTTAGCAATAGACTAAACCATGGCACTTGAAGTCAATACATTGAAACATGATTGCACGATTCGTTTTCATCAAGAGAGCTTCGGAGGCTTAATACAAGATTACATGCTTGAGTTTCAAAGGGAGGAGACAGAATTGGAAGCATGTTTAGACTATACACGAGAAATATTTACGGAGTTGATATCTTATTTCAAGGACAGTATCATCAAGGCTCACTTAATTGCACATGTCAATTACACTCATTTTCCACAAGGTGAAGCAGCGGAAAGTGTTGACATACAATTTCGTTCCTACGGACAAGAATATGTTAGTGATGCTTCTGAGTTTTATACACGACATCTGCAGAAGATTATTTCTCGGATGGATGACTTTCATGGTTACGCCAATCATTTGCTTCTGAATAAAATAAACCATATTGTCATTGCTATTAGTAAAGTGGGTTTCAATGATGTTAAATCAAAGACCAAATAAAGTATATTCTCATGACACTTGTGTTGTGCTAAACTTTCTAATGCTGGTGTGAGTTCAGTCAGTCATGAACTTCAATGATCAAACTTTACTTTCACAAACATGTGTTGTGGTAAAAACTATTTGACTACACTAACGCTTACGTTTTATGACATTTGTGTTTCATAACACGTGATGATCAAACTTTCTAACTATACATCAACCTGTTTTGCAGTAAAACTATTTGACAAAACTTCGCTTTCGCAAACCATGATACGCTTTCTGACTACGTTCACAGGAGCTTGTTTACTAGCGAAGAGAGAAATGAGCTTGTGGTTGCGTGTGGCGCATGAATGTCCCCTTCATTCAATTCGTCATTTCGTCTCCGTGATAGAGACAAGCAGAACTCATGGTTCATTCTCGCATGCATGGCAACTATCGGGAGACAAGTGCAATGGAGATTTTATGAGGCAGCCTGTGGCAGATAGCTAAATGTTACCCTGATGGTCAGAGCACTACGTCGAGACGAAAGGCAACCACTTGGAAACATGACGCAGAGAGGTTTCACAAGGATTGCCATTGGCCACGTCCCGTGCAGTACTCATCGCTACGGACTTCACCGCTGTCTCGAAAGAACGCCCACCAACAGGAAGTATGACACCGAAAATCTCCGTGATTTGCACCGTCAATGACTTGATAGCCAGACATGAAAACCGGCGGCGTTATTTACAAGAGGTTGGCAAGTCGTTGCTTTGATCAGCTTGATAGCAAGCCGTGGAGAGGGATAGCAAGCCGTGATTCACAAGCGTTTTGCAATGGAGATGTTTAGATGCCACCTATGACAAGATAGCTAAGACTCAACCGATTGGCGTTCAAAGTGCTACGTTGAGAACTGTGTCAAATGCCCAACATCAGTTGCCCCAGAGGCTTCGGTCTAAAATATGACACACTCCCTTTCCACACTTATCACTACGGCATCGTCCGCCGTCCCGAATGAGCACCCTGTCAGTGGAATATTAAAGCAAAACTCTCCGTGTCATGCTCGCTTTCAGTGAAAAGCCGGTTGTATCAAGTGTGGCTCGCACACACTTATACATGCCTTCATTGACTTCAGCAGGGTCAAAACCCTAGAAAACCTCCAAAAATAATGAATTTAAAATTTTCAGCATTTAATACTACTTATGAAATTTTATAAGTAGTCTGTCAATGTAGGTCTGATCAATAGCAATCGAATCCTTTTTGAATCAAGTCAAAAGGACTTGTAGAAACAAAGTTACAAGCCTTTAAAGTTTTGGAGTCTTTTATGGCCTGGAGACGAAGGCCACGCATCTCAAAAGATAGGATCCTAGACAACAAAGTGCGGTCTTGCCCCTAAAAGAAACCCGAGCTCTTCATTCACTTCCAATCCTCCGCTATTCATCGCCAAAGGTGGCCACAATTTAACATTTTCACGAAAAAATCCCATGTGCAGACCCAGCGTGAAGAAAATTTTCGATTTTTTCTCTTCGATTCACTTGAAACTCAGCCTCTAGTTGCAGAATGGCACGCTGATTCGAAATCTGGTCTCTGTTTTCCCCTCCGGGGCTTCGTTCACCCGCTAGAGCCATTTTGGTAAAAATTCTAACTCTGTCGTTTTTTCGACAATTTCCAAAATTTTCAATGGCGTCTCACATCTAAACGAAGGCAGATATGAACAAGCCGTTTCTTCCACTGAATTTTTCTCACTCTTAGCTTTCAAATGAGCTATCACACGACTTTCTCCGATCTGTAGAACCAAAGTTGGAAGTCTCGTCCACAGGGGGGGTCAGAACTTTTTCTCTCCGATTCAGCTGGAAACAAGTCCCTAGTCCCAAAATTGGCCAAAAAGTCCGAATTTGCCCTCCGTTTTCCCATCCGAGCACTCTTTCATGCCGAAAAATGACCTTTCTTATCCCAAAACGACCAAAACCTGCCTTTTCCAACTCAGGCGGTTTTAAGAAAATTTCCTCTCTAAACCCAGGAAGATGGGGCCAAACTGAGCTTTCGACTGTATTTTTATCACTCTTAGCTTTCAAATGAGCTATCACACGGCTTTTTCCGATCTCTAGAATCAAAGTTGGAAGTCTCGTCCACAGGGGGGGGGGGGTAGGGAAACACTTTCCTCCTCACGGACCCATTCCTTCCAACACATCCTTGGCCACCTCCCTTCTTCCTGCCTTCCAGGGGGCTGAGTCAGCATGATGACTCAGCAGCGATGACTCATCGCTGCACCGCACCGGCCTTGATTTTGGCACGGGATTACTACTAATACGTTACCAGTCAGATTTACATATTGCAGTAAAAAGCCCGGTATAACTTTTTGCTCTTTTCTGTTTTTTCAATTCCCTCTTTTTTACCTTCACCTGTATATCAGTTTATCAATATGTTTTGAGTTATTATCATAGCTTCTGCTTGTCATAAATTTACATTTTCCATAGAATAGTTTCATAATTTTGAATAAGCAGAAATTTATGTGCATGTGTTTCTCAACTACCAGATTATTTCCCTGATGAAGGTTGTATGTTCCTACAGAAGGGTGTTGCATAATTTCACTATAAGCTAAGTATTAAAAGTGGCTGCTTTGTTTAAAAATTTGTTGTGAAAGATTTACATATGTTGTGTATTTATATACATCAAGTTCCGCCGCATTTAAGTTCAACCTCCTCTACTACGATTTCCAAGAAATCTATTAAAAATATCAGCAGAAATCAGCGACATATTATCTCCAAAGCATATCTTATATCAACTCTTATTTCATTAGGGTTCTGTGTTGTCCATTTATGTTTTCCACTTGATGAAGCATAGAGCCTGAAAAATTAATTTTATTCGTCTTCAGAAGTTCCTTTGTTATAAAATCTCTGATCACTGATTCAAACAAATCTACAATTAGACATTGTCATGAATGCTGTTATTTGTTAGATAATTGGCAAATTTCGGCGCGCTGGCATGATCAGGTGTTAGTCCGCGTGCTGCCCACTTCAATTATCTATCAAGCAAACAAAAGAGTTATCATCTTTCCATTATGTTTAAGAAATTATATCAGAAAGACAGTCAATCAAATAAATATTGCTTCTCTGAACGCTTACAAAAGCAAGAATTATCGATTTACATATGAATTTTTTTAAAAAGCTTATGTGATGGTCTTTACGCGTGACAGTCGACAAGAACTGCTAAAGTCATTAATTTAGAGCGATGTTAATTAGTTTCTTAAAGGATGTTTTCAAAAATTTAATGTCATCAAATTTAATAGAGCAATAATTGATTTTTTTGTGTCGCAGGAAAAAAAACATCAACTGCGATTTTTCAATATCACCAATCAATCAATTGTATATTCCATACAGTATACAAGGTGTGACTAAAAATTATTGAGACATTCATGTGAAAAGATGAAATAACACATCTATGGTCTAAATCTCGATGTGCCGTAGCAAAGTAGCGCTCTAGGAATTATCTGACAAAAATGTGAGTTTCTCCGATTAACACATCGCGTGATTATCATAGACTATCATAGATATGTAAACGTGCGTGCAACGAGGTATTACAGACGTCATTTTTGGAAATTGTATCGGATGTTTTGATCAGGTTTTACACCCAATTATGAAATTTTTTGGCAAGACGCTAATGTTTTTAGTGACTTCTATTCTAAACTCCGTATGACAATGAAACTCTTTCCCGTTCAAACACTTTCCGCCAGGCAAAGATGCCATCTGCGTCCGATGAGTCCCTGAAGCTTGAAGAACACTTAGTTCAGAAAAATCAGTGTCTATCGGTGAAATGTAGCTCTCATTGGCGAACTTCTAAGGAGAGCCATTTTTCACTTCTTGTTATTGAACAATTAACAGAAGAGCTTTAACATGCACTTGTTTATCCTGGAAGAGCTACAACACTACTACTTGTGCTTGACCTTGGTTCCTCACACCTTCGACGCATTATGCTGAGCAAAATTCTCAAAATGTGAAAAACCTTCCTAGATTGTCATTCTAGAATATTTCTTAAGCTAACAAATTCTTGTTCTATGTCTTCCTCATCTGTAATAGAACATGCAGAAGCATCAAATTGATGTTCTAGTTCTATCATTCAAATTCAGATAATCATTTTCATGGTCATCATGCAATCACGGCTGAAGTCACTCGAGCTTCATTCAAATTAGGAAAAGAAAGCGATGCTATCTGTTGCACTGCGCAGCTACTCAGTTCTCCTATAATAGTTCGCCGACTCCAACTTAGCTGAAGCAAAAAGAAAATGCAATGTCGAATTTCTTGATGCTTCTACGCATAGAAATAATAGATTGTTTATCTGAAGTTGACAAGAATGGAAATTGGCTCAAGGTCACGGCACATCCGGGGGAACTAAGTTGGCGCATGAATGACCAATGAAAAGTTTAGAATTGCACATGTGGCTGATTCTAACCCAATCATACAGTGGTTGTCAAGTGCATCCAAATGAAAATGCGTGCGATTTTTGTGCCACGATTGTGCATTGCATGAAGCTGTACTTCCTTTCTAGAGGTTTTATTGTCATCAATTTCCATGCATCCATATTAACGAGACTGTGAGTAAAAGCATCAATTAGCGGGAAGTCAATCGTTTTCGTCGAAATGTTTCAGCGGAAGTCAGTCACAGTCTGAGATATTGATAATGCATACTAATGTCCTGAAGTTCGAGGTCAGGAAACAAGCAATGAGCAGCGACTATTACTGCAATGTTCTGAAGTAACATGCCATTCTGCTCGTCCGACGAAACGAGAGCCGGAACAGACATACCGGGTTCCACGACAGGAAGGGCCATAGATTAGGGATATATAGGTAGAGTGTCGACTCAAACAAGTATCTGCATACAGTGAAAATTTTTATATGAAAATATTCAGTTTTCTGCGGCGATTACGTTCCCGAGGTCCAAAAAATTATTTGAGCTTTTTTAAAAATGTCAAAAGTTTGCCAATTTAAATACTACCGAGTTGAATCCCCGTTGTAAATAGTATAAAGCAAGTTGGATATCAAAAAGAGTGAATATTTGCAAATAATCATCCCAACCAAGCGGAAATCAAGCTGATTATCAAGGGAATTTCATGCTCCGTATTATAATGGAAGTCTTAATGAAAGAGTCGCGATATTATCCGTGCTTTCTTGACTAAAATGTCAAGCTTCTAATTCATTTTTCACCGGCTTGATTTTATGATTCAGTAAATTCATGTTTCATTTCTTGAATCTGAATAGTGATGTGGACCCATTTACATCTTTCAAAGTTAATTGCAATCATTGTCTTTGAATCTGTGATTTTGCCATGCCAGTGGCATCTGTTGCTTGATCACGCTTAAGAAGATTCTCTTCATGTCGAGCATGAATGAAATAGCGCAGGTCATCGAGTTGCCAATTTAACAAACATTACCTTGCCAAGGCTGTCAGACACGGACGATCTGTAAAATGATATCATTTCCTTCTGCTTTATGCTATCATGAACAGTCAATTCCATTGTATAATTTCTTCAAAAGTGCATAGATATGCATATCTCACATTTGGAAACAATTCCGCCTGTGTCTCTGAGTTCATTCAATAAAATTGAAAGTGTATACACATTGGGGATTTAATAAATGCGGAGTTACCACTCTGCCTAATATATTTACTGGGCCCCTTCTTATCACAATACTGCAGCGCTGGCCATCCAAGAATATCTACAGATCGATGGGTAGGTCAGTGAATTTCTGTTCAATGGCTACTTCGTTCTCCAGACTTTACTGCTTGAGACTTCTTTCTGAGTGTTCCAAGAAATGCGACGGTATCGACTCCCAACATTCGAGAAGAGAAAACAACTTGGAAATCTTGTGCTTGGCGGATGACTTTTGACTTCAGCTCGTCGCTGCTGTCTCTGTATGGAGTGCGAAGGTTCCCAATTTGACAGAGTTACAGAGGTTTGATGAATATAAACAACTCATCCTACATTTATGCACTCAGTATTGTAAGTATGATCTTTCTGTGACATGATCTATGTGAATATTTGTAACTGGCATATCATCAAAGTAAACTGCAATTTTTAACATAAATTTCATTAAAGCGAGATAGTTTTTATGACTCACCCTAGAGTTAAATTCTGACGGCATAGAGTCAGTTATAATTCTAGCTTAAATTATTAGTTACTAATCAAGACAATTTTAAGCTTAGCAGATCCAGTCTGTTGAAATATAAGCGCAAAAAATAAATTTGCTAAATTAATTAACAAGCTGAAAAATTGAGCCAAGCATAATGAGTTTTTAATCTTTTGCATGAAAGCTTAAATCAAGTTGCAATACAAGAAAGCTTCGGTTATCTGTGGCCACGCTTGTTCTATAAGCAGAACACACCAAGAATGTGAAGTAGAGCAACGGGAAGCGTCTCCTAACTTCGAGCATATTCTACCACGGTGGGACGATAGGGTCATCTTTTGAAAAAAAAATGTACAAGCAATCTGTTGACACTTTTGGATAGACAATTATCAACCCTTTCAGGAAATGTAAATTTCAAAATCTTTCATCGGCATCTTTTCTTGCAAAGTTAAAAAATGTAAATATACTACTTATAAAATTTGCTGATCGGATAGTGACACTCTTATCAATCCATGCGAGTAAGAAAAAAATGTACAAGTACAAATCTATGGTCACTCGATAGACAGAGATCAGGGCTACAATTTCAGACTAGTTTTAAGAAATTCCATCGATATCCGCATGAATAGTGCTATAGTATGTGCCAAAAGTACTACTTCTTAGTAGTAAGTAGTATGTGTCAGTCACTGTCAGGTAATTTTGAAAAATTGTACAAACTTCTGCTTGATGTCATTGTGAAGATCACATCATTTGCATCGTTTTAGTGGTAGTTTCATCAAAATTGATCGATATCTTCATTAGCAGCAACACTTTTAAAATGAGTATGTCATGTGAAAAGGACGGCAAATTCTAGCAATTGCGTTTAATATATTAGCATCTTATAGGCAATAACTTGCCATGTATGTTAAATAAACATGTCAAATGATATATCAATCGATTCGTCTTGTTGAGACGAAGAATTTTAGAGCAATTATGGCGACAGATTTTCAAATTAGGATTCATTGAGATAACTTCGAAACTTATTTCAGCACAAATTTTTTAAGTTAATTTTATGCTATATCAGACATTTCTCTACGTGTTTACGCCATCACTCTGGAGAAGTAGCTACTACACTGTAATGTCAGTGTTATCTAGCTAGCAGTTCAGTTTTTCGAAACAATGTAAGCTAATATACATGTATACTTCGTCTTTTTTATGAAAACTGTTTTTTGACGATGTTTTGTTTAAATGCTTAACTATTTAAATTCGAACGAGTGGAACTACTTCAGCTTTTCACGACAAGCTCTTTTATTATCTTGAAATCTTTCTGAAAGTTTTATTGATCAGAATCTGACAGCTCTTAGCAATCGGTGAGTACATAAGATTTTCACAAATATGTCGGAAAATACATGTATGTGCAAGCATAGGCTAATGGGGATTGCGAGATATTTAAGGACAATGTTTGATAACGAACTAATTAGTAAACCAATCTCACACATAACTATGAATTAGCAGGTGTGGTTTTTACTAAGCTTACCTATCAAATGGAGATTTAATATTGAGAAATTAATAATATGTGTAGGCAATTTACATGGTTGCTTCCTTCAGATATTCGATTTCATCATTAAAGCAAAATTTGTCTGATAATTACTGAGAAATAAAATGAAAAATACTGCGAATCGAACCTACGTCATTGGGTTTCTTATTCATTTGCGCCTTAGCCTCACAGCTGTGCCACTTTGCATCACTTACCTTTAAAAATTAAGGTCAACCTGATTCTGCTCAGACTCTACTACTAACTTTTACTAATGCGTAGTACCTCATAACTTGTTTTCTGTTTTTCAGATGGAAAATGCCTTACGAAAAACGAAGTCATGAAGATAATAGGAAGGTGGTTTGTCTATTATGTATGCAAAAAGCGAAGTCCATGCGAGGAATATCAAGTGTGATTCATGATACAATTAAAGAACATGTTCTTGAAGAATATGATGCAAATGACCCGCGACTGCCCAGTGTTGTTTGCCAAACGTGTTTCACAGTATTACATGAGTACAGAAGAGGTTGCTTCAGACGAAAAATACAAGTTTTTGACTCGGCTAATCTCAAGCCTTTGAAACCCACTACTCGTAGTCAAGAGTCATGCGATTGTACTGTCTGTGAAATAGGACGATCAACATTCCAATCTCCTTGTGATGTACATGTACAGAAACGACCCTCTGTCGGCCGACCAACGAACCATCAACCAGAGAAACGCTGCCCTATAAAAGTTTGTAATCTTTGTTTGAGTCATATTGCGAGAGGGGTCTCTCACAGTTGCACACAAACCTCCAAAACTGATAATTTGAAAAAGTTTGTTGATAACTCACCGCAACAATCAAAAGACCATCTAGCAAGCAGAATAATCAAAGAGAAAATGCAAACATCTCCATCACCAATGTTATCTCAAACAACAGGGAGACCACTTTTGGTGACCCTAACGTCACCGAAAAGAAATGATGAAGAAACACAGAATCAAGTTATAAGCGCAACAGATCTAGGGGATATTCAAAATAGCCTGAGTCTCAGCACCAACAAGACAAGAGATTTGGCAACACGAATTAGAGCTGCGACTGGTAGGAGAAGTTCAGGTGAAATTGGAAGTCGGCAAGTCTTGTTTGAAAGATCCCATCAACTCGATGAACATTTTACAGTTCAGAATCTAAATTTCAGCAGAAACAATGAGGCAGCAATGTCAAGCAAAGATTTAATTCAATGTGTGAAACTATCTGACTTGCTAAATCACGTGATTCGTCAGCGTGGTGTCGAGGATAAAGACATTCTTCTCAGAATTGGGATTGATGGTGGACGAAATTTCCTCAAGATTTGCTTGAATATACAAACTACTTCTGAAGACTCATCAGAACATGATACGACGACAAAAAGGAAGGTGTTTAAAGACAGTGGCGTCAAGAAAATTTTGATTTTAGCCATCGTACACGATGTTCAGGAAAATTTCCGTAACCTATTGACTATATGCACTTCCCTCGATATTAACTCAGAACTGCAGTCCATACCACATCCTGTGATGATCGCGAGTGACTTGAAGTTGACCAACATCCTGCTAGGTTTGATGGGGCATGGTTCAAATCATCCCTGCGGATGGTGTGACACAGAAAAGCAAAAGCTGGATCAGAAGGGAACTTCTCGGACTTTCGGATCGCTGCGTAGTAACTTCTGGAATTTTCTTCTGGACAGTGCTCAAATAAAGCAAAACAATTTGGAAATTCCTTGCACCTGCCAATCCTTCGGTTTCCAGATGACACCACCGTGGTGGAAATTTTCCCACCCCCCGAATTACATCTGTTGATCGGGATTGTGACAAAACTATTCACGGAGCTGTTGAATGTGTGGAGCGATGCTGCACGCTGGCTCTCAGAGATTCATGTAGACAGAGAATTCTATCATGGTGGATCATTCGCAGGAAATTCTGCCAAAAAGATGTTGAACAACATCAGCAAACTGCAAGTATTGGCATCAGACGAGGAAGTATGCAAACCGTACATAGAAGCCTTCGAATCTTTTCAAAAAGTTGTCGATAGCTGTTTCGGTCTCACGCTAGACAGTGGTTATCAAAGTCACATCCGAAGCTTTCATGATGCCTACATGAAGTTAGGGGGAATTCGAATTACTCCTAAAGTGCACATTGTGATTTTTCACGTTGAAGAATTTTGCGAAAGATTCGGCCGAGGACTTGGATTTTATAGCGAACAGGCTTCCGAGTCTGTTCACCACGATTTTGATTCACACTGGGAGAAATACAAGGTGAACAAATCTCACCCTTCTTTTGGATCTCATTTATTGAGAGCTGTCTCGTCGTACAATGCTCAGCATTTATAAGTACATACAGGTACATGTATTTGAATGTTGTGTACATACTTTTACGAGACAAAACATGTAAATATTTCATAACGGATATTTTATAGCGGATTTCATAAATATTTTATAACGGATTTAATTCAGCGAAATTGATTGCAGCGGACCTTACGTTTCCACCTTTTGTGCATATTTGAACTTTTTGGAATCTGTGTTATCTTCATTTCTGTGCAGGCACCATTTAGTAAAGAAACAAATCCTATTGTTCACTTGCAGTTTTCTTCTCTATAATCAAATTTGAATCTATATACATGAACGTGTTGGTCTCCTAGTCACAATTGATGGAAATACGAGGTGTAGAGGGATACATTATAACCTGGTGCTACCTCGATGCTGATATCATACATTTATGTTTTGTCCACTCACAGCATAATGCTCAATCTCCTGGTCGATAAATAGATCCTAACACCCCTATGCCCCACCCCTAGCTTCGGCTAGTTTGGCCATGTGCGCTGGGTGGGGCATGGGAGAGTAAAAAAATCCTAACAGGTAAAACTCACTACATACATGTAAATGCCTACATAACTTGATTTAGCAAAACCCATAGAAATTAGTGGAGAATCAATCTGCAAAATTATAACATGTTTGAATTTGAAAATCTGTCGCCCTAATTGCTCTAAAATTCTTCGTCTCAACAAGACGAATCGATTGATATATCATTTGACATGTTTATTTAACATACATGGCAAGCTATTGCCTATAAGATGCTAATATATTAAACGCAATTGCTAGAATTTGCCGTCCTTTTCACATGACATACTCATTTTAAAAGTGTTGCTGCTAATGAAGATATCGATCAATTTTGATGAAACTACCACTAAAACGATGCAAATGATGTGATCTTCACAATGACATCAAGCAGAAGTTTGTACAATTTTTCAAAATTACCTGACAGTGACTGACACATACTACTTACTACTAAGAAGTAGTACTTTTGGCACATACTATAGCACTATTCATGCGGATATCGATGGAATTTCTTAAAACTAGTCTGAAATTGTAGCCCTGATCTCTGTCTATCGAGTGACCATAGATTTGTACTTGTACATTTTTTTCTTACTCGCATGGATTGATAAGAGTGTCACTATCCGATCAGCAAATTTTATAAGTAGTATATTTACTTTTTTAACTTTGCAAGAAAAGATGCCGATGAAAGATTTTGAAATTTACATTTCCTGAAAGGGTTGATAATTGTCTATCCAAAAGTGTCAACAGATTGCTTGTACATTTTTTTTTCAAAAGATGACCCTATCGTCCCACCGTGCTACAATATCTGATTATTTGTGAGGCAAAAACATTAAGGCCATCATTTATTGCACCACAGAAAAATGGACGTCATCCATTTCGTGATATAGGGCCTACTGAAGCTCTCAAACTTTGAATCAATGAATAAAAGTGCTTGAAGTTGATAACGAATCTATCATAAATGCATCTTCATGCAAGTGATAACTCGTACTAAATGATATTTCTTTGTTTTCACTAAATTTTATATGAAAATATATTCACATTGTAAGAGAAATAACTCAGATATGAATGGACTGGAATTTCATCCCATTGGAATGCCTTTTATCTACTTGAGAACTAGGTTACCAAATTTAACGCAGGCTTGCGGAAATTGAAGATGCTTGGCGTCTTTTCACTTTATCAGAACCAGCCGCTATTATTATTCATTAAGAGAAATGACTCGTCATGTACAATGCAAATAAATTTTTTTGAGGAATTAAGCATCAAATCCATAATAGGGAATATGTGATCTTCAATCAATGTTTGATCAAGAGTCGTATATTAAGTTGGAAAATCGAAAGCTTGCAATGACTGAACTTGTGTATTTTCCTGTGTAGACGAAGTATTCCACAAACAATTGAACTGCTGCTTCCCTTAATTACCAAACAATATTTCTGACAATTGCTTCGCAACAAAACTCAAAGCAGAATTTACTTTAATAGAAAGCTTTTTCACTGTGAAATGTCTTGCACCTGCTTCAAATATGAATTACATAAAATATTAGAATGGGGACTGAGGACTTAATTCCCTCAAGAGACAAATGTTATCAGCAGTGACATGATTCATGAACATCAAAGTACGGAAATCCAAAAGCAAATTCTAAAGACAATAAACCGACAGTAAGCCTTGTTTTGTACTTTTGTTCTTAAAACCTTTGAACCAGGCGTCTGATCAATTTCACATTTGAGGATTGACGTTAAGAGGAAACTTACAATCTCCTCATACAAGCCATGGAATAAATCTCAACAACAAAAAATGCAGTCCGTCACTAAAAATTGGCGAATTTCATTGTTGTATTAAAAAATCATCAAAATTGGCACGCTGGCTATTTTTTCCTGTTGAAATTGGGTCTATGGTTTGAACTTGAAGCGAAATGTTCCTTTTACACTGGAGAAATTGTTTCTCACAAGTTAATCGGCTGCTTGACTCAAAGTTATGGGATTTAAGTGCAAAAAGTATTTATAGGAAATCCCGAGTCCGTATACGTTTTTAATCTTTTGACGGACCTCATTACGACGTCATAGAACTGCCAAAAGATAAAATAATATGTGCTCTCATTTTAGGAGATATACACTGTGGCACGTGTAAAAGGTCTACCTGATGAAAGACAGTCAGATGGTCCGTTTTACAGACTTCCATGTCATAGTTAAAGAATTTGCTTTTTTTACATTGACAATTCACAGTTCTGTTTAAAATCACCTGCAATAAACTCAGGTTAAGACTCGGACTCGGTCAAAGAGATCGACCAAATCTGGAGCCCTGGTAAAGCCCACAAGTTGTGCACGTCTATGCATTGAAATCATCATGAAATGTGATTCAAAGAGGGCTATGTTCAAACTAATGCAATAATTGTTTTAGTTGCTGCCTGTACTTCTGTGACGGGCTTGCTATCAAAACACATCTCTGAAAAAAAAGGCAACTCATCAATAATTCAGCAATATGCTTGGCGTGCTAAATAAGGAATGCGTTAATTGATACGAATTGGATGTGATTAATTCCTTCGTAAAACTGCAATGTCATTCAAGATTTTGTATCTAATTCGAGATGCGTCATGTGAGTACTCAGGGTAAGCCTGATGTAATTAGAAACTAATTACGGCTTCAATCCAGGAAATTACTTTGACAACCACCACTCGGTAGACATGGCTCGAATATCTAACGACATTTGCTGCATGTGTACATTCGTGGTCGACACGTGTGAGTTAAGGCACGCTAGATGAGATTCGCTTAGCCAGTATACTGCTGTCTCGATTCAACAGACGCAATCCATGGAACACAAAGATAGATAAATTTGTGTATGGGTTAATCTAGCGCAGACATTATTCTATCCCCGCCATTGTTGCACTCTGAGTGTGTATATGCATGCACGCCAAGAAATCGCAGCAGAATGTGACGATATTTCACCTGCATGCACACATGACGGAGTTAGCAGTGCCAGGAAATCGCTTACATGAACAGTTATCATAATGCTTCATGTTTGCGTATAAATCGGGTCCATTGCACTATATCTTTGAACACGGCGAGGAATAATACATGCTGGCAAATATCATAGATTTTCGAGTCTCAAGGCTGTTTCATGCATGCGACCTTTTCCAGCGCGATTGTCGCAAAAATTTGGAATTGGTCTTTCACATTGGACTTCGATTTCTGCGACTGTCAATTATCGGACAAACCATTTCGATCTCATGAGAGATAGAAAGTGGATGAGTCTCAGCCTGTTAGAGAATGATTTGAACCAAAATTACTCTGAAGCAGGCTTCAGTTGTATTTGCTCTTGTTTTCATCGAAATCTGTAGGAAATTTGCTATCAGAATATCTAAAATTTATTACATATTTCGCTATGATATGTAGGGTTATTTGATAGACATAGAAATCTCAGCAGCTTATTTAATCAGTTCATCGATAAAAGTGATCGATTACGTCATGTATTCATAGCACAAATCTATAAATTTTCACGAAGCGACTACTTTCATAATATCAATATGAGCAATAGCAACTTTCACAATCTCCTGCATCTATTGTTAATATCCGCTGCTTTTGCAGGTGTTCCAGTTTAGTCAATCAATAAAGCATTGTGCATGGGCTGAATCCTCTGACAGTCTTGCATGTTATGAAAATAATTCTCTCCATGGCAGACTCCATGCGAATCATCAATTTCTTCATATTCTGGGGATCAGTTTGGTGTGTGGATCACCAAAATCTGACCACTGACGACTGAGAAATAGGTCAAAATGTAAATTAGTGACATTGAATGACTTTAGTCGTTGTCGTTACCGGACACATTGGCTACAGTATTGATTGATTTACACGAAGCTCGAGAACATCAACACTTTGGAGATCAAAAATATTATTTTAGGTTGAATCGTTCTACTTAGCGAAAATTAATGATTCGGAATGCGTTTTAATCGCCACATCATGCTGAACTCAGGTCAGGAATGTTCTCATTTAAACATGATGTTAAAGATCATTTGTAGATCAAAAACCAAAATCGCGTAATTTACTCGCGGCAAAATGAAAACGTGCGACATATGTGAAAGGCTCCATAGGCTGTAATGTTTAACAAACAACCGCGCGACTTTCTCGCTGCAAAAAAGTCGCATGTGTGAAACAGCCCTTACTCTTATCAACCGAATCACACGGCAAAGTGGCAACAGTCGATGTCAAGTTCTACAGATAAGCTTGTGAACGGTTTTTCGTACGCCTTTCTTTTGTTCAATGATCTGAATTCTTCGAATATGAAGGAATCGTAGCGATCGGAGCATTTTGAAAGAATTCATAGCAATCCGCAAGCAACGCGCGACTATCTTTCCTATCTCTGCAAGGCATTAAAAATTTCTTTTTGCCCACCTAGTAAGTTCCTGCATGTACCATCGTTTTAAATCAGTTTTCACTTCTAGCAAAGTGATGCGGTTAAGCAATCTAATTCTGTGACTGAAGGATTTTAACATCAATATGAGTGCTTGATTTTGCCTTAGTGGGTTCTTGAATTTTAGAAGGGCTTTATGCAAAAGAAAGGTTCATTCTAATTAAGTGCTGTTGGAATATCAAAGGGTTCTTGATGACTAACCAGCCACAAGCAAGGTGGGTGACGCTGAACTTTCGTCGTCATGGTTACCTTTGGTGGCAAAACATTTCCGCTGTATTTGTATGGTACCCTACACGTTGCTACAAGAGTGTCGAACACCTTGATTCAGAATGGATTTGAGGATGTGACCTCTGCGTGACCCCGAAGTGTAATAAGTACAGTCGAAACTCACCAACGAATCTCGCGGGATCCATGTAACTAGTTCGTTATGGCGAGGGTTCGTTATAGCGAGGAAGGGGCTGTAGAACATGTTTTTGAGCTCAAATATCCTGCTGATTTTGAATAGTGTCGTTGAAAGTACACCGGACATATTCTTTTTGACCTTTTATCTTATTGTGCATGATTGGCAAGCCGGAATTATTTCATGCGGATGAACTCCTTCGGTATAATCAAAGTTTGACCTTCATAAAATTTCTGTCGAGATGAAAGTTGAAACTCCTGTTGTAACGTTATGACTTATGCAGATTTCAGTGTCACACTCTTTCTTCTACCTACTACTATTTCTGCTTCTGTGCGAGCTTCGTGAGATGTTTATTTGTCTGACTTATCTCCATGTGAAGGAGCACCTTCTCTTCTCGAACCTGGAGGTAGCGGCTTGTGTTGACCTTTCCTCCATTCTGAAACAGCTCCAAGCCGCATCGTGCACGGGAAGTGATTGACCCCAGACAATTACCGATGTTTGACCGTCTTCTTTGTGAATTGTGGGTCAAAACGCTGACCAACCCTGCGACGGACATAGGTCAGACCAACACAACGGATTTGCTGGAAGGTGCTCTCATCCTTGCTCTCATCTGAGAACATGACACGATCCCACCACTTGGCATCCATTTCCAGAAGATCCCGACAAAATTGAAAGCGCAATTTTCTTTGTTTCTTTGTAATCAGAGACACTTTCGCAGGTCTTCGAGCGACCAGTTTAAAATCATCTTTGAGTCTTCTGCGAATTGTTCTCGCACTAAGTTCAATTCCACTATCGTTGACCTCCATCTTTGGATAAATGCAGGAAAGACGCTCTTGGGTTTCGGGTGATGAGGACTTTAAGAACTCGGTCTTCAAATTTTGTGGTTGACCGGAGTCTCCCACATCGTGCAAGTTTCGAGTCTGGTGATGAAATCACCTTCCTGACTGCATTCCAAGAGAACTTGAGGCGTTCAGCTATTGGTCTCTGCGAATATCCCTCATTGTGTAGTGCAATCATCTGGCCGATCATAAGCTGCGAGATGACACTCGATTTTTCGAACCAATGCCATAGGTACTTGGTAGATGACCTGAAAGCTACTGCACTCCATCGAAATTGTCCTTGCCGCAACGAAGTCCGCTAGATAAATTTTCCTCTTGAACACTATCAAACGCAAAGTGCAACAAATTATCCAGCTTTATATTATATAATTCTTCAATTCAGACCTATTAAGCTACATGAAAGAAACAATAGTAAACTAATCGACATATGAGTGGACGCTTTAATTTGGCCACTGCTGTAATTCCGTTGCAGCTTTACTTTCTTCTTTATGACGCCGTTGTCGCGACAGCATCTCATATGTGATTTCAAGGTGATTCACCGACAAGAAAAAGCCTGAGGCAAGCAGGGTTAAATCAGGAATCTACAACGAGTGCATGCTTCACCAATCTATTTCTCTTTTGTATCCATCTACATGTATATTGACATAGTTTGGTGCCCAAAGGATTATTAAATCCACAAGCTCTATATGTTGCGAATGGAGGTTCATGGATAAAATAAGCTTCATGAGAAAAATTTCAGCATGCAGTGAAAATATTTACATCAAAAGGTTCAGCTTTCTGCTTAAAATGTGATCATGCGGTCCAAAAAATATTCGATCAATTTTTAAGAAGCTAAATTATTCCTGTCTTTATATACTAACGATGTGAAACCACTATGTAAGTCGTATGAAACTTATTGGATATCAAAGGGAATGAACATTAGCTAATAGTAGGCCTATCCTAATTAAGCGGAAATTAAGCTGTTTGCCAAGGAAATTTCATGAAGCACCTTATAACGCAAGTCTTCACAGAAAGGTTGAGATCTCACTGTGCTTCTTGGCTGAAAATTCAAGTTTTTCGGTCATATTTTCAACGGCATAATCTCATGGTTCACTAAATTTATGTTTCATTTCTTGAATCTGAATAGACATGTAATATGGACCCATTTACATCTTTTAAGGTTGATTATGATCTTCGCCTTTGATTATGATATTTTGCTCTTTCTGTGGCAGGAAGTTTGAAATATTATGAGGCTTAAAAAATACTCTTATTACTAAGGCTGAGCATTAAAGTAATAGTCATCCATCAAATTGCTAATTTGACAAACTGTATTACCTCTCCAAGGTTGACATGACACGGAGGATTTTTAAAATAGTACCGTATTATTCCTTCTGTATTGCTACCATGATCAGTCAAATCCGTGCAAATTTCTCAAAAAGTGCAGAACTTTGCATATCGCACATGTGGTAGTGGGTCTCAATTCGAATTCATTTAATATAAGAGAAACTGTATATTGGGGATTTAATTGTTGCTGAGTTGCTACTCTACCTAATACCGTATACGTACTCTGAACCATGCTTTGATATTCAATAGCTGGCGGTCAGTGAGCTCGATGATGGTTATACAGCTAATCCAGATGTCCTCTATTAAAAAGATATCGCCCTTGTCTTTGCATTGTATTATATTTTGGAATGTCGCAGCTGTATAACGTTGCGTTACTAGAGTATTGTGATGAATTCAACTTTCTTTAATGCAATCAACATATTTGTACATTTGAATTTGACTATAAATGGATCTTCACGATGTACCATTTTTTGGGAGACATTATCTAAACTATCTATTTCATGTGAAACATTTTGTTTCATGTATATTGGGACATGAGAATGTTTCGTCATGAGAATCCATTGATTTGAAACTATATGCAGAATACTCTGGAGAGAAATGGAAAAATCCTTTGATGACTGCCACTTTTAGACAATGTGAGGTCATTGGGGACATTTCCAATCACTAAAATAGATGAAAGGAAAAGCGGAAATGATGGATTGTTTAAACTCTACTGTATTTTGTAATGCTTCCAAGTTGATGACCAAAAAATAATGAAATTACGAATCCTTTCTATGCCGAAAAGCGCCAAGAAAATCTAAAATTACCTTCAATTGCATGTATGTATATGTGTCATATACAAACATACGGCAACAAATAAAATGGTGCAAATTTTATTAGCCTTCAACGGCATAAATCCTCGACATGTTGATTGACAAGATTACAAACATTCTTATCATAGGAGATGAAAATGAAGGCAATAAACAATATGATATACAAAAAACTATGAAAAAACACAATAAACTTCATGACATATAATGAAGACAATAAATGTAATATTAATACAACAATAGTATAGCTAAATAGAAATGATTATATCAATTGTCAATAATGATCAACAATGTAATTATGTAACAATTATTCAATTAAGGAAAAGACATTCTTCTTTTCTCGGCGCTTCATCGTTCTTATTGAAGAGAAAACCCGGAATTAATGAGTTTTGCCTCAGACACAGGTTCAGCGAGTGTTGATATCTGTTCTGTAAGGGCTGTTTCACATATGCGACTTTTTGCAGCGCGATTGTTGCTAAAATTTGGAATTGACCTTTCACGTAGGACTTCGATTTCTGCGACTGTCAATCATCGGACAAACCATTTCGATCTCTCTATTTCATGAGAAATAGAAAGTGGATGAGTCTCAGCCTGTTGGAGAATGATTTGAACCAAAATTACTCTGAAGCAGGCTTCAGTTGTATTTGCTCTTGTTTTAATCGAAATCGGTAGGAAGACAGAGTAACTATATTAGGTAGAGTAGTAACTCAGCATTTATTAAATCCCCAATGTGTATACAGTTTCGATTTCATCAAATGAACATGAGTCGAGACCCACAGTACCACCTGTGAGA
Source organism: Prostheceraeus crozeri (assembly GCA_907163375.1). NCBI lineage: Eukaryota > Metazoa > Platyhelminthes > Polycladida > Euryleptidae > Prostheceraeus > Prostheceraeus crozeri. Next base: position 41,072 of record CAJQUW010006090.1, on the reverse strand, counting down.
TATGCAGATTTCTACACTTTTGGAGAAATTAACACGAATCTGACTGATCATGATGGCAATACAGAAAAAAGAATAGTATTCCCCAAATCCTCCATGTCATGTCAATTTGGAGAAGCAATATAGTTTGTCAAATTAGCAATTTGATGAATTACCATAAATAAAAGCTCTGCTTTATTACAATAAGATTATTTTCTAAAGCGCGATCATATCACAAAGTGCCACTGAAAGAGCAAAACATCATAATCAAGGAAGCTTGTCATAACTGACTTTAAAAGATCTAAATTGGTCAACATTACTATTCAGATTCAAGAAATGACGCCTTGTGAATCACAAAATCATGCCGCTGGAAATTGAATTAAAAACATAACACTCAGCTAAGAAGCACAATGAGATCTCTACTTTTCCTTGAAGACTTCCAAGGACTTGCATTATAATGTGATTCATGAAATTTCCTAGAAAATCAGCTTAATTTTCGCTTAATTAAGATGCTTGTTGGCGAATATTCATTCCTTTCGATATCCAGCTTGTTCCAAACTACTTATAAAGGGGCTTCATGTCGGTAGTATATAAATGTGCAAAAATTTAGATCAAATGTATTTTAAATGTATTCTGCTCAAATGTTTTTTTGGACCACAAGAACCTACCGGTTATGTCCGTAAAAAACTGAATCTGAATTTTTTTACTGTATACAGACATTTTATGAGTCAACACTCTACCTATGTATCCTTACTCAATGGGTAGGAAATTTGCTATCAGAATATCTTAAATATATTACATAGTTCACTGTAATATTCAAAATCAACATAAGGTATTCATAGCTCAGCAATTTTAGTTCGAGAGCTATTGACATTTACATCCTAAATTCGCGTACGGGCTTCTTATTATTTTTAATTCGTAGATTGTCACCCAACATCATTAAAACGACAATTCTTAAGTTGTGATTCCAGTCATCTTGCAAGTTATGGAGGGTCAAAGATCATTTGTTTATGTAGATCCATGTACTCCCGAATTTGATGTACTCAATAACGTAATGATCCAGCATTAACTTAAAACTCAAAATGAAATTTGTCATTATTATGATTATGGTCCACTTTTAGGGTAAAATATTCCAACAGCAGGCGGAAATGCGACATTCTTCAAAACCGGTAGCTTGGCCGAATCTCTGTTGAAGATAATGAAAATGACATGACAACCGTTATTGTTGCAGATAAACATCGGTTGTCATGTGGTTTTCATTATCTTCAGGAAGAAAATGTCAGTAGCTCTCAAACTATTTTGTCTCGCCGTCTGCTCTGTGCAATCGACATGTATGCTCACTTGATAGACATAGAAATCACAGCAACCTATTCAATCAGTTCATCGATAAAAGTTGTCGATTGCGTCATCTATTCATAGCACAAGTCAACAAATTTTCACGTCATGACAAGTTAGTCAAGCCGCACACAATTTGGGAGGGACTCTCGATGTCATTTTTGCATGTGCTGCTCGTCTATCTGCGGTGACTGTATCTGATTCTGGAGTTTCCTACCATTTTCTCCTCCGTTGGAAATCGGAACTTCCACTTCCTCCGCTTGTATATATTTCTGGGACTCATCGACCCTGGAAGCAGTTGAACATTGAAAGCTTTCGAACCTGTTTGAGGAATTCCATCCTATACTGTCCTCAACAATGGACATCGATCTCGATGCTAGCGATCTTGCTGAACTATATGACAAGACAATAATCGCTATCTTAAATCGACTCATTCCATTGAGGAGCTCAAGGTGCCCTAGAATACCATCACATTCATGGTACGATAATGAATGCCATGAGTTGAAGCAGACCGTCCGAAGAATGGAACGCTACTTGCAAGGATGTCCTTCGAAGCCGCCCGAACTTCTTCGTCTTTGGAGAGAGAGCAGCTGTCTAAACCGATCTCTACTCAGGGAGACGAAAGCATCATTTTGGCGCTCTAAACTGGATTCTGGCCAGTGTTCACCACAAATGATTTGGAGGTCCCTTGATAGTCTCATGAGACGTGGTCTTCTCCTCCTAACGCCATCTCAGCAGATAGGTTCCTCAAATCCTTCCTCACCAAGGTAGCACTGGCAAGACAAGGTGTTTCCAATACTCTTCTGCCTGAATTCTCTAATGCTCCTGCCAACTGTGCTCTCTCGGAATTCCCTAAGATCTCCATGACCAATTTGATGATATTCATTCAGCGCCTACCGAGCAAGCATTCTCTATGTAACCCAATACCAACTCCACTGCTGAAGTCCTGTGCAGATATTCTGTGTCCATTTCTGACATTTCTTCTGAATTGCTCCTTCTCATCTGGTCCGTGCAAAATGGAAGAAGGCATACATTACACCCATACTGAAGAAATCTGCATCAGACTCCTTGGATAGTTCATCATACAGGCATATCTCAAAACTACCTGTACTTTCCAAAGTCGCCGAGCGAATCGTGGCATACCGCTTACATCAGCATATCGCCGAAAACAACCTCCTTCCACTACTGCAATCGGCCTATCGTCCAATGTACTCTGCAAAAACGGTTGTCCTGAAAGTGACCTCAGATGCCCTGTTGAACCTTGATAAAGGTCATGTCTGCCTAATGCTCTTTCTAGATCTTAGCTGTGCACTTGACTGCGTCGACCATGCTACCCTATGTCAGCGTCTCAGCATATCAGCAGGACACCGTGCTTTCTTGGTTCAAGTCCTTTTTGACAAACCGCTCAGTGTCTGCTGCTCACAATGTGAGGACCGAGTTCGTCCATCTGGCAAGCGGAATACCTCAACGATCAGTTGTTGGTCCTACCTTGTTTTCCCTATACATTACCGACATAGTTCAACTTTTCCATCAGCGTGGCTTGGATGTCCATCTCTTTGCAGATGATATTCTTGTATACGGTTCATCGCCTGGCAATGATGTGTCTGCCTTGACAATGAAGGTCCTCGTTGTTTTGATGATATCAGGAAGTGTCTAGCAATGAACGGATTAAATCTCAGTACAGGGAAGACAAGAATCATGTGGTGCCAGTCCCCTCGAGCTCGACGCAAGGTTTCTACTGCATCGTCTTTGATGGTGTTAGCTTGAGCCCCAGCATCAGCGTGAAATATCTTGGTGTAACACTCGATGCTCACCTGACGTTTTCTACAAATGTCTCGCACACGGCAAGCTCCTATTTCTCCATGTTACGTCGCATTCGTTCTGTGAAAAGATCCCTTACACGTGCCTTTCTGATTAAGCTGATCAATGAGCTCGTCTTCAGTAGATTGGACTACTGTCTTTCCGCACACTCTAGTCTCCCTGCATCTATCATCTGGAGACTTCTAGGAATCGTCCACGCATCTTCTCGACTCGCATTTGGAGCAGGACAATACGAGCATGTTTCACCGCTGCTTAGAGAGTTGCAATGACTGTCGGTCCGTGAGCGCATTGACTTGCGTCTTGGAGTCATTGCTTTCAAATGCTGTCATGACATGGCTCACTCTTATCTTTGTGGTCAGCTCGTAGAAACATCATCAGTCTCTCGTCGTCAGTGTCTCCGATCGGCAACCCGCAGGTGCCTCATTCAACCTGCAGCTCACCGCTCCACTTTCGGGGGTCGAAGCTTTGGTGTGACTGCCAGCCGGTTGTGGAATCGCCTCCCTCAAACAGTGACATCTGCAAGCAGTGTGTCAGAATTCAAAAAAACGTTTAAAAATATTCCTTTTAAATTGTACTTAGACCTAGAAGCCGTCACTGGCAGTATGCCTTTTTCTTTTAAATAAATTCATATTTGACTTTACTTGACCACTTTCATCATATCAATACGACAGTGACCGCAAAAAGTTTACGAACACCCCTCAGAATTCAAAAGAATTGTCTGTCCAGTAAAACTATGTGTTGAATGACGTATTAATGCACATATAACATGATTAGTGAAGAAAACACATCAAATTTGATACAAACAAAGCATTTTAATGAAAACATTTCAGTATTTTGTATTATAACCTTTGTTCTTCAGAACGGCCTGTATGCGGCGTGGCATAGACATGACCAGACTCTGGCACAGCTCCACCGAAATATCAGTCACCCAGATCATCTTTAGGTGGTTCTTGAGTTCCTCCACATTGCTGCAATTCTTTTCCGCCATCTTTTTCTTCAAGAGAACCCAGAGATTCTCAATTGGGTTGAGATCGGGTGAGTTCCCGGGCCAATCGAGCTGAGTGATGCGGTGTTCTCGGAGCCACAAGCTCACCTTCTTAGCCTTGTGGACAGGAGCACCGTCGTGTTGGAATGTCGTACACCCCTGGATCTCCATGAACTGCAACAGGTGGTTGTCCAGCACATCGATGTACCGGTTGGCGTTCATCGTTGTGTTCTTCTCCAGGAAGTAGAGACCAGCTCGTCCTCTAGCACTGAAGGCGCCCCAGACCATCACTGATGGAGGGTGCTTCACCGTCGGCACCACGTATTGAGGAGAGAAGGCAGACGATCCGGGCGGCCGGCGGACAGTGGTCTTGAAGTTCCCGAACTGCCGAAACACAGACTCGTCACTGAACATGACGGTGGACCACTGTTCAGCTGTCCAGTTCGCGTGAGCCCTGCAGAACTCCAGGCGCTTCTTCCTCATCTTCTTTGTGAGAAATGGCTTGCGAGCTGGTCTTCTGGCCTTGAAGCCCAACTCCGAGTGCAACCGGTGTTGGACTGTCCTACAGCTGACGTCGTCCAAGATGCCTGGGAGTTCGGCCTTGATTTGGGCAGCTGACAAAAACGGTTTCTGTGACACTAGACGCTTGATCTGCATGTCAGTCCTGGACGAAGTCTTGCGCTGCCTCCCGGTCCTCTTCTTAGGTTCCAGTGATTCTCCTGCGTCCTTCAGCTTCAGAAACTTGTTGACTGATGCAACAGAAATCTTAAGACGCTTGGAGATCTGTCGCTGGCTGTAACCTTCTTCAGATAAAAGCAATATATTCGAGCGCACAGCGACTGAAAGCTGCGGTTTTCGACCCATACTAACTCTGACGGCTCACACTCGTGTGTGACTTTTTACGTCAATGAGGAGGCAATGAGAGGCAGACAATAATCAATAGTGTATCTGGTGTATCTAATTGGACATCCAGACAGCCAATAGTCTAAAGTTACGCTGCATGAAGGGAAAATCAGCATTGCTATCGGCTCTGGTAAGCGATTCAACCAGGCAGTCAAATTTCATCTATTTTTAGAAGGTGTTCGTAAACTTTTTGCGGTCATTGGAACATTAGCAACTTTCACAATCTACTGCATCTATTGTCAAAATCCGTTTGTTCCAGTTTAGTCAATCAATAAAGCATTGTGCATGGGCTGAATCCTCTGGGAGTCTTGCATGTTGTGAAAATAATTCTCTCCATGCGAGTTATCAAATTCCTCATATTCTGGGAATTATTTTGGTGTAAATCACCAAAATCCAAACACTGACGCCTGAGAACGAAGTCAAAATGTAAATTGGTGACATGGACTGACTTCAGTCATCGTCGATTGCACGAGTATGGAAGGCACTATTGTTTGACGTATGCGAATCACCGTAACCTACTACACTAAGAAGTGTTCTCAGATTGACATTATGTTCTAGATCGCTAATCGGCCAAAACTCAAAATCGCATCAAGATCGCGCGATTTCGAGAAGAATTCTTATCTGCTTTTTCCGACTTTTTATCCGCTTTTAAAACGCGTGACATGTGTTAAATGCTCCATAGACTGTAATGTTGCCCTGGCATCCGCGGGACTAGGCTATTGTCTTCCATGGACATAGCTTTCCAATTGTCTCTGTTGTCCATTGTTCCACAGAAAGGGGATTGCGAAGGTAAGAATTTCTCTCCATGGTGGACTCAATGAGCACCATCAACTTCTTCATACTCTGAGGATCAGTTTGATGTGTGGATCACCGAAATCTGACGAGGTCATAATGTGAATTAGTGACATTGAATGACTCAGTCATTGTCGTTAGCACACACATTGGCTACAGTGTTGATTGATTTACACGAAGTTCGAGAACATCAACACTAAATTATTCACAATGCACAATTCACAGATATTATTCACAACGCGCAACTCTTCACGATCTAAATTTACTGGCTGTGTACCTATAATGTGGTTCAATGTGGCTCGTAAGAACTCAGACAGGAATTTGCATAACTTTCAATGGAAGATTGAGCTTCCTGCTCCTCGGGACTATAGTTCTGGCCATGACCATCATTGCTGAAAAATGCTATCTCTAGGCCCAAACACGCAAACAAAGCAATTATCCCTTTGGTTAACACAGTCTGGTTGCCACACTAACAGTTGGATCACACAACAAAGATATATATATATATATATATATATATATATATATATATATATATATATATATATATACTATACATGCCACATAAATTTCTGCAGAGACGTTTGCTATTATTGTTTCGTGCGTCTTCTATCTTTCTTTAATAATATTTGGAAGGGCCAGCTCTGTCGACAAAACTTGTGCACAATTATGCCAGAGAAGTCGTCGAATATGAAGGAATCGTGGCGATTGGAGCATTTTGAAGGAATTTACAACAATCTGCAGGGAATGAACGACTAATTTTCCTATTTCAGTGAGGCATTAAGAATTTTGTCGTCTTTGCAAGGGCCAAAAAGCATGCATTGCGAAAATAATGTTAGAAAATGTCACGAATTAATACTTAAGGACTATTGGATATATACATCAGACCTGTTGATCTATTCAAATTAACAAATTAATAACTACACCCATTCGTGACACAGCACCTAAGAACAAAGTGCCACCATACGATAAATCAAGAGTTTCGAACTCTCCTGCAATCTCTCTCTCTCCTCGGCTCCCTGGTATCGATGCTCTTCATATCCCAGCATGGATGAGGTTAAAGACGCTTAACCCATTAAATGCGGCTATGATTTTTTTGCATATTTCGAATTATATCAATAAACATAGCTTGAAACATCAAGAAACATAAATATTTTCACATAGAGAATGGATAAGAGTCATTTTGGATCGAATTCGAAGATGGTATATACTTGTATACTGTGTCCTACCACTCCTAAAAAGTAGTAAATTTTGGATATGTTAGTAACAGACAAAATTGAAGCACTGAACTTTGCAAAACTGCAATAAGAACAGTTTGTCTGGTGCGAACATCTTGCTTATGCATTTCAAATTTCATTTTACAAATACATTTTTTCATATCAACTGCCTCGATGTACAAGGTATGACTAAAAATATTGAGACTGGAAAGTTTTTACTTGAAAGTCGTTGAAATTCCGCTGTTTTTTGATATCGTTTTTTGTTTTCGTTGAATTCCGCAGATATTCAAATTTCTGTCAGACATTAGCTGAATATGTGCTTGACACTGATACACAAAACTAAGATCATAGAAATCTTAGTTCGCCTTTTATCACGCCAGTCTCAATAATTTTTAGTCACACCTTGTATTATTCAGTTACATGTAGTCTACATGTAAATCGAATTCAGAAAAGAACAATGCATAATTTACGATTTTTACTTGTAGTTTTACTCAAAAAATAATTTGTGTTTTTATTGCATGATATAAAATAGATCTTACAGCAGTGTATAGCAGCTCCTAAAACTCATGCAAATACATATGCATTGCACACATGCACTTATATCTGCAATATTCTCTTCAGTAGGCCTATTTTGCTCTGTAAAACGACTATCTCTCTTATGTGTGTATGCTGAACAGTTCATGTCGTCATGAAATAAGTCACTAAATGTGGCATGCTTTGAAACACTTGTCGCACAATCCCACGCCGCATTTGTATCATTTTGTTCGTGAAAGACATTGAACCAAGGCGCAGCAGCTACTGCGGTGTGACTATCCAATGGTTTATAGGCCTGCCATCGTTGCGCATTGGCACCGATAAATTCTGACGTCCAGCTTCTCCAATGCAATTATTCTATATCTTCTTTAGAGTTTGCAATCTTCTTTCACATCTAGACCATGATCGTTAACTTCAGTGGGGGCCATATGTTAATATCCTAAAATAAATGAGAATTATTGAAAATAGCTCTCGCATACACCGTGTAATTTTCGAAATCATGCCTACCCTGCATCACAACAGACTAAATAATCAAATGTTCTATCTTCAAAAAATCAACATGCTGATTTACACTGGTAGTAGAAAGTTATAGTAATAGCAACTACGAAGCTACTTAAGCCAATAGTGATGCGTGTGGTCAGAATGCGTCCATTGTTTTCAAACCATGGGTAGGCCTACTGAGGAAGATCCTAATGTCACATGTCGTTAGCTTCCTACAATACTTTGCACAAGATTTACATAATGCAAGATAATAGAAGAGCCAAACAAACTGATAGCTCACAATTTTGCTGTTAAACAAGTGTCACTATACTGGGCATTCGACAGGCGTGTTCATATTTGTACGTATACATGTGTAAAATTAGGCCTACTTGATATATCATCGTGAAGGCCACCTTCGTCCTCTTTTCCACTGTCTCTGCACTGTCTTCACCATCTCATGACGGGGGTTATATCATTTTATCATCCTCTCCATTGTTTATTAGATCATACAGCGCATGAATCGCTGAGGTTTTTGATCTGAAAGAGATACCAATTCTGACATTCACAGTAACGGATTACGCGATGGCATATATATATATATATATATATATATATATGTATTCCAGTACGCATTGCTGCTTTGCCACTGAACTAAGTAGAATTTGAATATAAGACTGGTGCACAGGTAGAGGAAATACGCCAAATAAAACATACATGGACACCAAAAGATTATGCAAGTTCAAAATTGAATGTTTTGCTGAACTTACCAAAACGGAGAATTTCCTCGTGCCATTTTGAAAAACAATTTGAATGTCCCGCCGATTGGACGAAATTGAAAAAGTGATTTCCCATCACAATTCTTGAACATCGTTCTAAGTTATGTTTTGTCAAAAAAGAAATGATCCGAAAAACGAGTTTTCATGGTTAAAATGAAACATAAATGAAGGCAACTTACCTGGCATATATATATATATATACATATATATATATATATATATATATATATATATATATATATATATATATATATATGCCACCGCACTTAATGGGTTAAAGAGCTCAAGCTGCAGGTTTCCAATTGTCGATTAAACATTGGAAATTACAGTTTTGTTGTTTTCAAGGTCAATTTCTAATTTCACGCATTATGCAGGCCAACTAGCGATTTGCAATTATGGCAGTGGTTAACGATCAGATACGACTTAAATTTCTGTTCAATTTCCCCGGAAGGTGTATTTCACTGCATCAAAAAATCGTGATTTCAGCCGGCATATCAATCGCAGCTTGTGTGTAAGTGTGCGTGGGTGTGCTTTTTGTGAGCGTGTGCTAGATTAAAGAACAACTAGTCCATTAGTGATGTGCATTAACATCTCATTGATATTTATGCAAATGACGTCTGTTCTTTTTTTGGCGAATAATTGCGTTTATAATCTTTTTGATATCGCCTCATTAAATGATTTTCGAATGTTTTATGAAAAAACAGTGTGTAGGCAGCATATGAAAGAATCATTCAACTATCAAATATTTAATTCATGGAGATCAATTTTCTACTGAACGTAATGCAAATTCAAGCCTGAATTCTGACGAGCCAGAAGATTGACAGCACATTAATCCGACACATTCACTAAATTCAGATCGTGAAGAGTCCAACGGTGTGAATAATACTTCTATTTGACTGATTTATCACGGAGAAAAATTGAGTCAAAAATATGTACTTTTCTCTTGATGGGCCTATCTGTAATCTGACCGTTGAAGCTCGTAGGTTATCGGATAAAAGCTGCTTCTGCAATGCGAGCGCTTAACCAATTACACAAGTCAAAGGAGACGAATACAGTACGCGACAGCAAGCTGTCATTCACCATAAAAACACAGGCTATTTGTCCATTTAAAATGCATTGTATTGAAATGAGTACACATTTATAGTAAAAAAGCAGTTGCTTACCAAACATTTGCATCACTAACTGTTTGAATAGCCTAGTACTTCGTGCATCCACCTTTTGAATCTATGACTGATTGAATTCTCCTAGGCATTGAATCCATCAAGTTTGTACACATTTCCCTTATTTCTTGGTCATGATGCCACATCCTCAAGAAATTTGAGACCAGTTCTTGCCTTGATTTACAGTGAGCTTTATTCATAAGCATTTTTGCCATGGGCCACAAATTTTCGATAGGGTTAAGGTCTTCGCGTGAATCCATCTCAACGCAATAAAGATCACTGACTGAATGTGCGCTTTGCATTGAATAGTAAATGTGATGAATCAATCACAGTACAGGTTTTCCAGTTCGACAATGCGACTATCAGATTAAAGAATATGTTTTAAGATGCAACAACGGTATTTCTGTTAATCAGCAGCGTTTTCAATTGAATGATATTGTTTTTAATCGGTAGTGATAATAAGTGAGTTTATTAATGGATTTATAAGTTTAATGAGCGGCAACCTGAAATCATAAACGGCTTTTCATATTCAATTATATTTTATTTATCAGGTAAGTCAATACAAAAAGTTTTGATAATTTTTTTAATTCGAAAAGGTAAAATATGTCAAAAGGAAAAGTTTGATAATTATTTTAATTCATAAAGGTAACAGTAAGTCATTAAAAACTTTTTTTACGAAAAGGTAAGTCAATACGAGAAAGTTTTGATAATCTTGAAATTTTTTATTCCATTATGAAAAAAAAGTACCGTAATATTCATTGATGGTTTTGTAAGACATCCTCGCGATTAATTAGTCTAGGCATCAATCTGCCCATAGGTCTGGAAGATCTTCCCATCTTATTTGCAATGATGGCACTCATGTTTTGGGAGGCGAGTTGCAGTAAGGTCAAATTCCGCTGTTGTCCAGTGTAGTTGTGTAACTGCTCACGAATCTTAGCTACTTCTCTCTTGAAAGCCGCTTTCCACATGGAAAACGCGTTCTCTGCGATATTGAGAAATGGAGAGTAGGGCGGTAAGTACCTAATAGAGTGTCCCTCTCGCAAACTGACTTCACGGGCTCTATTGTGGCACAGAGCATTATCCATGACGAATACACTAGGTCCAGCCCCAGCCGCAACGGACGCTTCTTCCAGCCAGGAATTAAATCTCTCACAGGAGGTTCCGCCTTCGTAGAATTCATGATGGACGACACCTTCATTAGAGACCGCCAAGATGTCCATGAACAATCCTGACAGCTCGCTCTCCCCGTCTGGCACGACCTTGTGTGCGACTGATCCATAAATTAAAGCCGGATTCGTCCACAAAAATAAATGTTGGCGGATGGTTTGCGTTGATCGTGTGCAGATACCAGTTCGCATACTCGGTCCTTTCCACTTTGACGTCATGGCTATTGCGGTTGACTTGAACAGTCTCCATTTTCTTTAAGAAGATAAGACGATTTCTCAGACATGTGCTGATAGTTTGAATTGAAACAGATGGCTTGTCCGGCATCCGCGCTTGTAGATCAGCTTTGATTTGGGCTAACGTGAATTCCGGTTGGGATTCAACAATCTCTACCACAGTATTTGCCATATCTTCGTCCATCTTTTGGTGTCGTCTTCCTCCTCTGGGACGCTCAATGACTCCTTCAAGTATATAACGATGTACTATTGAATACGCAGTACCCCGTTTTACACCGAGAACTCGAGCGGCTTCAATATAATCATCTCCGGCTTCGTGAGCCATAATGATTCTGCGTTTAACATCAGAAGGTATTCGCTGGCGCTCCATATTGATAAGTTAATTTAGCAGATGAGAAGACATCTATATAAGGCTTTGGATCAAACCGAATAGATATCATTTATTCTTCACGTGAAATACCGCTCACTAATCTGATAGAGACACAATTGAACTATTTTGCTGCAGTTTATTTATTGTTGTCGCTCTCAATTGTGAAATGACGTAATATTTTATCTTTTAACGTTTTAGAAATTAAAGTGCCGCTCTTGATTCGGTAGTTGCCGTTGTCGTGTAGGAAAACCTGTAGTATCCAAGCAAGACAAGATATCATTCCCTAACCATGAATTGACAGATTTTGAACAACAATAAAGGAACATAGAAATTGGTGTAATTCAATTATCTTAGCGACATAGTATTCTAACCAAGTTCAAAGCGCAAATATCACATGGAATCATAGAAATTAACAATACCATAGAAAGTCCTAGAATGGAAATTGCATGAAAATAATTATGGCACACGCCGGGGGAACTTAGTTGGGGCAAAAAGCAAATTTTGCGGACTGTCTTTCTTGTTTTCTGGTTGGCATTTTCAATTATCACGTCAATTTGTGATTTTACTTTGATTCATTTTACTTTAAGGAACTTCCCTGCTCATTATATTCGAACAATTTTCAAAATCTTTGCATACTTTCAAATGTCAGCTTCCAAAATATCATCACACTATATCACATGTGTCATTCATTATCAAACTCCCTTCCTATCTCCACTATGTTGAACTATGCGTTCTACATTTTCTAATGTAGAACGGAATTTCTATGAATCAAAATACATGTAATCCAATGGGCTACCGTGCTACATTTTTTTACCCTACAATGCACCCAAATTGCAAGTAAGCTTAGATGATATCTTGGGTATAGATAAATTGAGAATGGATAAAACTATATCTGTGTACAAAATCAAGTGAATTATGTGAAATAATTACCCGGTATATTTCATAAACTTGCAAATTCTATAAATAAGATTCACAGCTGGTTATCAATCAACGATGAACAATGCATAAAAACATATACACCAGGAAGGAAATAAACAATGTTGTTTAACGATACATGTTAATTGTCACATTGCATTGATGGAAATAGCATCCTACTGGAATTTTTTTATTAAATGTATTCTGTATGTTTGTAGATGCATCAATTTTGATTACTTCGTTAAGAATTAATTTGTCATTTTCATCATTCATCAGTTCATCTGTTTCTTTGCAATTTATCTGGTTTTGTTCTTTGTGATTATTCATGGCTTTGGCTAAGTCCATTGACATCTCAATTTTTTCTTCTTCTGAACTCGTTTGTATATACCTAACCCAGAATTGCTAACATGTCAACTTACGCTTTTTATATCATTTTCAGCATGTTTAGTACCTAATATAGAGCAACATGAAACTCTGAGACAATGATTTGTGTAAGTTTTACTTAAATTGCAAAATTTACTTATGTTTGACATGTAATCTTTGATAGTATTTACACCAATCTTTCTATTTTCGAACCAAGTTTCGTCGTCAATGCAAAATGAATCCCTTGGACGTTGCCAAAAATACCTGTTTAGAGGATTTAATTTCTTTATGTAATGCAAAACTATAGAATACGGACAATTTAATAAATTGGTTTCAACGATCAATCCGCCATTAGATTTCTCCGGGTCATTTTGACGATGGTTTTTGGTAAGCTCATCTTTTTTCAAATGTATGTACCTCTTTCCATTTTCTGTCCATTTGAACCCAAAATCATCTTTTGTCATTCCATTCAGATTTTCATTCCCTGTTCTTGCAAAAAACAAACCAATAACGACAAATACAAGCCACTGAAGTTGTTGTGGTACATTTATATCAAGCCTGCTTGAAATCAATGAAAAAGTCTTTTTCATTTATTTGGTCATAGTGTTCTGTGTCCCCACGTCCATCTGCCTTTACTTTTTTCAAAAGACATTGAAAAATTTTGATGGACAATGGAAAGTTGTTTTCATCTTTTATAATATCAACTTTCCTGTCCATCACATCCTCCAGTTTTCTTCTCAATGATTGCCGTAGTGATAGATACGTATTTCTTTTGTATAATTCTTCCCCTTTGCGTAGTGAAATGTAAAAATCTCTTAACATTTCGTCAAGATCTTTAAAGGATAATTCTTTTACATCTACGCTCAGATCTTTGTAACGCATAAAGGCTAAAAATGAGTTGTAGGCAGAATTTTGCTGGTAAACAGTTCTATTCGCACATTTGATCTTGAGTAGGTCATTTGCATCTGTATTTACGAATTGTCTTTTAGCCATTATTTCAAATGCTTGTGACAAGGTGTTGTCACAGGCTACACCTCATGCAAATGCCAGTTAAATATCGGTTCACTTGAAATTCAAATGAATGAAATGCATGACATCAATATTGGATAGGCTATCTACTAGGACTTTGGATGCCATGGAAAGCTAACCCCGTTTGTGTTCTTAGCAGATTGTCTATATCGTCACTGGTCCATAGAGTTCATTGACGTTTCTTGATCGTTTGATAATAGTGATATAACTACTCCATCTGTACTACCATAGAAAGATGTAGCACTCGGCTTCGCCTCGTGCTACATTTTCTGTGGTAGTACAGATGTCGTAGTTATATCACTATAATGAATAATTGAAAAGTTCCAGCGACATTCAATTTATCTGAGTAATGATTGTAGCTAAAGAAGCTTTCAGTATGATTATTCCAGAAAAGCGCTAGGTTTCTTTACTGCTTCAAGGAGAAATTATCCAATAATTAAGGATCTTTATCTGTGAATTCTTGAGATGTTCCAATAACCAGTCCACTGACCACTCACAATCATTGCTCTGTGAAACAAATTTTAAATCGTTTTCCAGTATTGAAAAAGTGGATAATGGTTGTCAATGACTGGTACGCATGGAAGCAGCATATTAGCCATTAGAATAGTGGGCTATTTCATAATGAAACAATGCAGCCATCTCGCTTAAAATTCTCTTCAAGAAAATCCTGTAATTTGCTGTCAACAACTTCCACAACTAACTTGACAAATAGTTTGACTATGATGCAATGTAATAGATCGAAGCTGATTTGCAAACCATAGATTTTTCCATGTGCCATCATTGTACATAAGCAAGATATCAAACTTCCATTCTAGTGTACTATTATCTACTTCTATGCATGGAATAGATGTATGACAACTTGCTATCGCGTACTGTATCTATGTAAATTTTTATGACCTGCTACCATTGTGTACATACAGTAACTATATAGTAAGTAGAGTGTAGACTAGTAATAGTATCTGTATACATGTACAGTGAAAATTTATATATAAAAAGATTCAGATTTTTGCGGAGATTCTGTTCGTGCGATCCAAAAAATTATTTGAGCAGTTTGTAAAAAGATGAAAATAAATGTTTGAAAATAATATATACTATTTACATGAGCACGATATATAAGTAGCATGAAAACATGATGCACATCAAAAGCAATGAATGTGTGCTAGCAAGCATCTTAATTAAGTGGAAATTAAGCTGATTATAAAGGGAATTTCATGAACCGCATTATAATAGACGTCGTCCGGGAAAAGTCGAGATCTTATTGTGCTTTCTTGGCGGGTGATGTGGACCCGTTTACATCTTTTAAAGCTAATTGAAATCATTGTATTTTAGTATGTCATCTTGCTCTGCCAGTGGCAGGTTGCTTGCGATATGATCATGCCATAGAGATTAGGAAAATGCTCTTGAGGTTGGACATGAAAGTAATATCAATCTAATTTAACAAAAATTACCTCTCCTAGTCTGTCATGACACGGAGGATCTGTAGAATACTGTCATTCCTTCTGCATAACTGTCATGATCCGTCATTTCCGTGGCGATTCTTCAAAACTGCAAAATGTACGAGTACATATCTCACATTTCGTAACAATACCCAACTGTGTTCACCTCGAGTTCATTTAATAAAATCGAAAGTGCATACATTTGGAATTTATTTAATGCTGAGTTGCTACTCTACATAATATGCTATACACTGGCTGGGATAGAATTGTTTCCACTCTAGATGCGCGAATGAATATATCTCTGTGGTGACCGGACACTTGACACACACCACTGCGCACACAGACACACGCGTACACCATCGTCTCGATTTAGTGGACTCCATGAAATCGGTCAACCAAATCACTTTACTCTGTTGGCAAAGTAATCGGTCCACTAAACCATAGATATCTGAAAACTATGATATCGGAACATCCATTGTTAACCATTATTAGCCGCCATGATTTGGCACCTTTGTCATGACAATCCAACATTCATTTAAAACCTCAAAATGAGATGTGTCACTATAATGATGATGATTGCACTTATAGGACACAATTCTCCATCAGCAAGCAGAAATACAACATCCTTCAAAAGCTGTAACTTGACCAATTTGCTCATAAAGATAATACAAACGTCGTGACAACCGATGCTAATTTTGAAGATAAACAAAGCAGACTGTCCATATTACAAAATGATATTCACAGAATCTGTATTAGGTACAACACGCTTTGTTTATTGATTTTGTAAGTTAAGCAGCAAATGGTGAATGTGATATAGACAATTCTTATTTCAACTTCAATTCGACTTCTTACTTCAGTTGTATTCCACTTCTTACTTCAGTTGTATTCCGACAAGACGGTTTCCATATCACCTGCGTGTGTGATGCATTTCCGTCGTTCTTGTTTATTGTCTTAGTTTTTAGCACGCCATTTCAGCTCGTTAGATCAGCGCTAATTATGATATGCCATAAATCGGTTTAATAGATATTGATCTATTCAGCAAAAGTTCCATTTTTCAGTATTTATTTCAACCGCCAAACTTATCCATAGAAATCCGATTTCATGCTTTGCGTAGCCTAAGTCTTTGGGACTGTAATAAACAATGGGGTAGTCTTTCAACGCGTCCTTAATGAAACGGAACCTTAATGACGCCTCATTTAACTGTCATTGAGCGGATACTGTCCATGGACGCGTCACCTATTTTGCTACATATAACCGTCATTATCTTTTAATAGAAGTGTGTTCACGAATGCGCCATAAAATGTCATTCATTAATGGAACCTAAATGAAAGCAGAATAGTTAAATGAGGAGGGTAAGATCTCCATTAACTGACAGGCATATCGAGCAAGATTTATCAATGTTGTATAACAAATCTTATTGAATTATCGCTTTCGAATTTGTCGCTGGGCTAGCCTAACTCACTAATTCAGCATGGCCTTCTGAAATTTTAGTGTGTGGCGCTTGAGGATGCAGGTTTCTTCAACTTTAGGAGGTGCCAGATTACAGTGTAGAATCACAAGTGGAATTGTCGTTCTACTGATTTTGGGTGACAATCCACATGTTAAGATTAATGAATAGCTCGTGTGCGAATTTAGGTATGCGTCTTATTTAGAAATATTGCTATTAAGTACATGTGTTGGACATATCGAAGAGAATGAAAATTAATGAATTGTACTGTTATAATCTGCTAGTCAACCGTTACAGCTAACATGACGTGTAAACGAAGAGCTAACTTACTTGACCAAAAGATTCTTCGAAGTAGATAGTGTGTGTGTGTGTGTGTGTGATGAAATGAGTCGCGTCAAGTGAAGTGGAAGTTCACTAAGTGAACCCGTGTATATGCGCCTTAATTCTAGTGTTGGGTAATAAAAATGTAGGTCAATCCAAAAGCAGAAAAGGCTTCTACAGTAGCTGTGATCATAATAATTGGGATGCTTGGAGTTATTGCGTGAGTAGGACGAGATTGTTGACGAGGGTTCTATCTGCCATCTACTTAAATGGTGGATAATTATAGATTTGAGCATTGCTGGCTGCTGTCAGCTGGCAACAATTACATTCCAAGGCGGTTTTTCTTCAAATACTTGTAACATGGGAGCTATCAAGGCGGTTTCAAAGCTTTGGTTGATTGGGAATGGTCAGCCGTTTTAAGATAGAATCAATCTCATTCCAGTTGGCTTCAACCGCAAAGTGCGCGTGTTCTATCTCACGCTTTATCTTTCGTGCAATATCTTCACTTGCTTCACCAAAATGTTGAATCTTAAAGAATGTCTTTTTCTATTCACAGGAGGATGTTTGGGTTCCGGCAGTTGGGAGTGCTTCACAATAAAACAGTCTGGGAATAGCTGCTGCTGCGCAGGACACGTTTTAAAAGTTATCAGAAAAGTTTCGTAATATAGTGACTCTAAATGCGCTTTGCCCAAGTTCTTGATTAGAATTCTGAAAGTGATTTGCTAGTGAATGAGATATGCTTACCAAGCAAAGAACTATCTAAATAAATCACTGAAGATGGGATGCTTTCCTACAATGGTGACTGGTGACGGCATTGCAATAATAAATCAGTCAATTAATTGGAATTTTTCGATGGCCCCTGCATGCGCTGTAGATCTAAATCTGTTGTTGCTAGGGGTCAATTATATCTACATAGGATTTTACTTGCAGGAATATGACTTATATGCTAACATCATGTGCTTTTAATAAGTAGTATAGCATGCATAGTATGTAGTACATAAACTTGATCTACCACCTCGGTGTAAATCATGCTTTCGGATACCATAAATATTGCAACAAAATGAAATCAAATAATTGGCCATTTGTATCCATAAATATTTATGATCTCTAATAACATTTAGGATAATTCACGCCATTCAAGTGATTCGTGCCATAATTTAATTCTCCAGTGTATGCAGCAAGACTTTTTTTACCTTTATCATCCAAACGCCTACCATTTGTGTTGTAAATTAATGTTCCAGAATGTGTAGTAAGTATAATTTAATTATCAAATAGCTTTTTGATTTTTTATCCTCAATATGTCGTCTTTTGTGTCTCTGAATTTTGTGCTGCATGTAAACGTTCATCGAGTTTTCAGAACCAATACAGTAAAAGATATTCGGAATGTTTTCATGCGAAAAAGCTTTCTGGTCCTCTCAAGGTACCACTTTTATGTTTCCTTGTATCAGCTAGCTTCAATTTTGTCATTATTTGATTTATTGAGACGCCTATGTTTAAGGAATGAAATAGATTTTGGTCCTGTAAGGGGAATTTGGTATGCATGACTTTCTGTTGCACACGAATCAATAAAGAATGAAAAATTGTCTACTTTTACGCTCTTTATAATGGACATTGAATATAATTAATGAACTTTGAATGAACTTGATTTACATTTTGATTATGGTCAGCCCCAGAATAATCATAGACGTCCTTGGTTCAACGGATTTTCAATTACTCGCTTCTACCTTTAGTATGCTGTTCGAGTATTTAAAGGCGTGATGATAATCAATAAGAACCTCTGTCTAGATGTTAGGAGCAAGCGTTTGACTGATACTTTTATCTGACAACCAATCATTCTAGTTGTATAACATGTTGAAGACGTAAACACTTGTGAACGAAATCGATCATTTGCAGAAATCACATCAAGCTGCTGTGATTGACTATAAAGTCAAATGAAGTGCTCAAAGTTAGCAATTATAAATAAACAAGGAATTAAAAAAACAGTCAATTTTTGAAAATGTCTCAAGCACTTCAATGTTTTCTTGTCATTGACGCAAACCTTGAGCTGGATATAAATCCGTCACATGATTTTGCGAATATTCAAGTTTGAATGAAATCGACAGTTAACACGTCAACGTTGTATTTGATAGACCGACCATTTATCTGACTACGTTAAAAGTTGAATACCCATAGAGTAGGTATATTAGGCAGAGTGGTAACTCCGCACTTATTAAATACTCAATGTGTATGCACTTTCGATTTTATTAAATGAACTCAAGGGTGGATACAGTCGGAATTGTTTTCAAATCTGAGATATGCACATTTATGCAGTTTTGAAGAAATTACAACGGAATTAACAGTTTAATTAATTAAATTAACAGTTAAATTTAACGGAATAGCAGAAGGAAATGATATTATTTTACAGATCGTCCGTCTCATGACAGCCTTGGAGAGGTAATGTTTGTTAAATTGGCAACTAGATGACGTGCTGTTGCTTTCATGCTGAACCTCAAAGAGAATCTTCTTAAGCGCAATCATATCATAAGCAACTTGCCACTGGTAGAGCAAAATAGCACAATCAAAGACAATGGTTTCAATTAAGTTTGAAAGATTAAATGGGTCCACATCACTATTCAGATTCAAGAAGTGAAACATTTATTTAGTGAATAACTTCATGACGATGAAAATTGAATTAAAAACATGGAATTTCAGTCACGACAGCACAATAAGATCTCGACCTTTTCATGAAGACTTCCATTATAATGCCGTTCATTAGATTTCCTTGATAATTTCCACTTAGTTACGATGCTTGTTTGCGAATGTTCATTCCTTTTGATATCCAACTTGCTTCATGCTACTTATAACGGGGCGTCATGTCGGTATCATTTAAATTGGCAAAAATTTAGATTTTTCAAAGCGGCTCAAATAATTTTTTGGACCACAGGAACGTAATCTGCTCAAAAAACTTAATCTTTTCATATAAACATTTTCACTGTATACATACAGTATATTTCATATTATTGCTAACACCTTTCCTATTATTTTTTCATTCTAAGTGGTTTTTGTTGCCAATGATGGTCAATAGTAATCATGATGCTTCTAGATATAATAAATAAAAGCATAATTTCCATCCACGGAAGGTATATTTCATAAGAAATTTTGACAGAACGATTCAAAACTTAGTGTCCACCTCTTGCCTGGATCACAGCTTTGATCCGGTCAGGCATAGATGCGATCAGCTTCGAACAAGTCTCTGAAATTGAGCAGTCTCGATGCCAGTTTGATTACCTAATGTATTAATTCTTTCTTACTTG
Source organism: Prostheceraeus crozeri (assembly GCA_907163375.1). Lineage (NCBI taxonomy): Eukaryota > Metazoa > Platyhelminthes > Polycladida > Euryleptidae > Prostheceraeus > Prostheceraeus crozeri. The sequence goes on along the minus strand of CAJQUW010006090.1, from coordinate 20,519 downwards.
AGATATCGAACTCTGAAAGTTTCCGCTTGATGATCCCCCATAGCGTCTCGATGGGATTTAGATCGGGCGAATTCCCTAGCCACCTCAGAACGGGGATGTTGGATTGACGGAGGAATTCCTTGCAAATCTTGGCGGAGTGACAGGGAGCACTATCATGCATAAATGTCCCATCTCCAATTGGGAGCCATTCCATCATTTGAGGAACGACCCGTGATCGAAGAACATGCAAGTACTTCTCCTTGTTCATCATGCCCTCGCAAACATGGAGCCGACCTGCGCCCTGAGCGGACATGATATGTCCCATACCATGACCTTTTCTGGGTGTTTGACACGCTGTTGAACCGGTCGTGGATGGTTTGGAGAATGCCAAACTTGCAGAGAATGAGATCGTTCACATTGAAACATCGAATCGTCGGAGAATGCAACCTGAAATAAAGAAATTAAGTTATAAGAATTGCAATAATTTCCAGCCGATTTTTGTGGTAGGCCTATTGCCCTAAATGTTTAGATGAACTGACTCAATCATTAAATGAACGGCACTTTATCGCACACATGGAGCCTATCTGTACATTTTCAAGAATAAGATATTGATTGCTTACCTTTTTTCAGTCTTCTGCAGTCCAATGTGAGTGAGATCGAGCGAACTCTCTTCTAGCACGCATGTTTCTCGTCAGCAACGGGACTCTCCTGGGTTTCACCGACTTGCAATTCCGTCTCTTCAGTGTGCGCCAAACGGTAGTTTTGCTAACATCAGGACCAACGTCACGCAGAGCCGTCTGCAACTTAGAGCATGTCGATTTCCTGTTCTTATTCAGTTGACGCAGTAGAAAACGTTCGTTAGTGGCGGTCAGTTTTCTTTTTCTCCCACATCGTCCTTTTCTTTTATTCCGGTTCATGGCTGAAGAGTCTTCTCGGGATATCTTTGATACGGAATAATTGCTCGCACCAGTTATTCTAGCAATTTGGCGTTGGGAATAAGTTGAATACTTGCATAATGCTTTGACTTCGGCTACCTTCTCGGCAGCAAGATCTTTGCGACGCACCACATGCACCATCGTATGCAAAACTGATAAAATCTGTTATTGTCAGCTTTAAAGTCAACTTCAATCAATCTGACCCAAGAAATCGGACATAAGCTGACTCATCCTGCAATACTTTGTCATGTGAATTTTCAAGGCAAGGCATAGATATCTACCTGGAGCAAACAGAGTCAGAGAACAGGTTCCCGATCGATTCAGTTTGAAAAGTGCAGATTTCGCATACCGGGTAATTTAATAGATGGCATGACCTTCTTTAACCTCATCAAAAAATATTGCTCTGTCTTATTACTCCGCAAAATTGCCATAGATAAGCCTTAGACATGCCTGTTATTTGATGTTATGACATACCAAACCTAAACTATCTTAATAATTGACTAATCAAATGAGGAAGTGTTATTTAGTAAAAAATCACCAATTGTTAGCAATAATATGAAATATACTGTATACTTTTTTGAGTCAACACTCTACCTACATATACTTACTCTATGTGAATACCGTGAATTATTTCACCATTAGATACTGTGAATTATCTTATTATCAAAAATGCTAAAAGGGGTAGAAAGCGGGTTGTCTTTTACGAAGAGGAACCGGCTGCCTTATAATTAATGGACATTTTTTATTTTGTTTTTCAGTTCAACCTAATTCAATGTACTTGTAAATGAAATAACTATCCCGATATGGAAGTTGTTGCCACGAAACTTGATATTGTTTGAATTTGGAGTTGCTGATCTAAATCCTATTTTACCCGTGGAGGCTCCTGGCCAGGATTATGCCCCTTCTCATCTTCCTGTTCCCATGATCCAATCGCTCCTAAAATAACTGCAACACAATTGGCGTAGGCCTACGCTCGATTCAATGTTGGCATCAGTTTTCGCCAACGCGGTTGACTCTTGTTTGAGATCTTGCTCAAATATCAGCTTGAGATTTGAATTCCACTTTTTTCAAAAAGGGTTTTGAATATCCGATGGTAGTTGATGGAAGATGATCTTGAAAGGTATATTTTGATCAATTATCGCATAAAAAGTCCCGAAACAATGCTCTGAGCATGTTTGATCGCATTAGGATAATTAGGCTATTTTGAATGCAGCTCAAACGAAGATTTTTGAAAGAACATGTAAATTACAGTCTGCTGCTATCTTAGTTGTACATCGTGGAGAAAAATTGCAGCTACTTCTCATCCAAATGACCAAAACTGTTGTGAAGCATGACAATCTGTCAATTTTTTGACTTCGAATCCACTATTTGTAGTATTAAATTGACAGTATTACTTATGACACTATTGTAAGCAGTGTTTTGTACGATATTGCTATTATTCATATAATAACTAAATAACTGCTTGTGGGTGAATGAGCATTTCAACCATAACTCTACATGTAAGCCTACTCTGTCAATGGTCTATGAATAATTTGAATTGATTAATATGCTTAATTTTTAAGAAATGCTAGAAAAATTAAATGCAAGTCAACTTTTTCCTGTTGTCCAAAATGTTCCTATTGAGTTGCTTATCAGAGATGCCGTAGAGTCGTAGGTGCTGCAGCTTCTGAGGAGACAAAATTCTACTCAGTGATTAACTCATCGAATAGAAATAGATTAAGAATTCTGCTTGTACATAATTACTCATGATAATGATTTGAAGTGCCTTTTATCCTATCTGCCACAGTTGACGCTTCACCCAACCCACTCGGATTACTTCATCGCACGGTTAGGCGATCGATGCACCTTTAACAATCTTTGCTAACTTTGTCTTGGACTCACAAGGACTCACAAGGACTGTCTTGGGTTCACGAGAGGCTCGCGAAAATAATACACTCACCAAATGTCGGTCGATAGCCTTCTATTTTTAAACATTTTAACGTCAGGTATATGAATTATGCATTCCCGGTATGCGAATTTGTGTGGCATTTGCTTGTACTACTTATGAAAGTCGTTTGTCCTGCAAAAGTAGTGATGCAGATTTTGCATTGATCCGGAACTATCGAAAAGTTGAGTTTTCATTTAGTTCTGAATTTTAAAGGGACAGAAAATATGCACCATCTTTTTTTAGTATTTGCTCATTGGCAAGAAATCATTAAGGAAAACATTCCAAATTAGTGGTCCCCATTTGGATCCTCGTGGAATACCAGCTGTTGCGGAAAAGAAGTTTTTGGAATATTCAGCATTCACTTTCACACAACGTAGACGGTCATTTAAGTTCCATCTCATGAGAATCAGTGCATTCACTGACATACCGCATGTTTGCAACTTCTTTAATAGAAATTCGTACGGAATGCTATTAAATGCCGCTGATATATCAAGGGAAGTAACACTCACGATATATTTACAGTCCAGGGCTACTTTTCATGATTCAATAATGTACAGAAATACAGTTTTAATATGGAAATCTTTCTTATGTGCGAATTGATAGGTCGATAATTATGGAGATTGAAGATTGAAGGTCTGCACGTCGGTGAAATTATATGAGAATTTGCGCTTCGACGATTATCTATATTTTGCACCGAATTTTCGGATGACTGACCACCATCCATCTTCAGGGTGAACATAGCAATGAAATGATAAGCAAGTTAAGTCAAAATGAACGGAAATCACTAAAAGTCAAGGTTGCACTAAAGCACAGTAAATGGGCGGTAAATCTGAATCCGTGCGATTGAAATTGTCATTCCGCGCTTATGCTCCGAAGTTTCTAAAATTAGATCTAAAAGCGTGTAATGTAATTGGATTCTCTTGTGACGATCTCTATGTTTCCAGCACAGAGTTAGACAGGTCGTCTCTTCGTCTGTTTGACTAGAAAGGAAGCATTGGAACATGCAACGTTAATAAAATGGTACAATCTGCTGACATACTACCATAGCAATCGAAGAATTAGCAGCCAGTTCCACATTAAATACGCCAAATTATGCGAAGCTTCAGTGACTGTTATCAACCGGGTCACACAGCCAAGAGACACACAGTCGATGTCAAATTCTACAGAGAAGTTTGTGAACTTTTTTTCGTGCGCATGCTAACTTTTTTGATAATGATTGGAGGACCCAACATTATCGAGAAAACTTTTGCGCAATTATTTGAATTCTTCGAATCTGAAGGAATCGTAGCGATCGGAGCATTTTGAAGGAATTTACAGTCATTCGCAAGCGGCGCACGACTATTTTTCATATCTCTGCAAAGTATTAAAAATTTCTTTTTGCCCACTTAATAAGTTCTTGCATGTGCCATTGTTTTGAATCAATTTGCACTTCAAAGTGATGCGGTTAAACAATCTAATTCTGTGGTTCCAGTACCAGTCAATGCGATGACCTTCAGACAACTAATGTAGTTCCATAAGCACAACGGATTTGTCCTCCTGCATCAAGCGTATAGCAGATTTGTTTTGTTTCAGGCGGGTTTCCAAGGCATTATTCATCTAATGCTTAATGCAGGAATCCAGTAAACGACTCCTCTTGTCTTCTCTTTTGGAGGTCGGTCCTTTTTAGAAACTTGTGAAATAGCGCGGAATGACAATTTCAATCGCACGGATTCAGATTTACCGTCCATTTACTGTGCTTTAGTGCAACCTTGACTTTTAGTGATTTCCGTTCATTTTGACTTAACTTGCTTATCATTTCATTGCTATGTTCACCCTGAAGATGGATGGTGGTCAGTCATCCGAAAATTCGGTGCAAAATATAGATAATCGTCGAAGCGCAAAATCTCATATAATGGAAGTAATGGAATGTTTTGAAAATTGCATTGTCATTACCGCTTCGATTATTCTCGCAAAATGAGGCAACACAGTCACTGCTCTTTATCGCGTTGCATCAGTACTCAGTCATGTTTGAAGACTAGGGTCGACACGCCGCTTTTCAGATCTTTCGGAAATTCACCTGTTTTTATCATGGAATTAAGCATATTGGCTCTGATGATAGGAAGCACAGACATAGTTAATTTGATGGTCCAAGACGATATTCCATCGATTCCCGCAGCTTTAGAGCTCTTAAAACTATTTGCAACTTTTCAATTTCCAAGTCGTTCGTCTCAGTAAATTTGAAACACGTCGAATTAGGTATCTAAGAAGAAATAATGTCAATACTTAAGTGATTGCCAAAGTCATTGAAATTCTTATCATGTGTGCCTTTGTTTTCTTCATTCATTCCCGCGTTCATGAAATGTTCACCAAGTTTGTTTATGACATCATCGTCCGTGATAGAATAACTTGTTCCATCTTTTATTGTAATTTTTGTTGACAACGATTTGTGATAACATTGACAACGCATGTCCACCACGTTACACTACTTTCAACGTTCTTGTCCGTTTTTTCCTTTGTTAATACTGACTGTCGGATTTCTGTGCTATAAACAAATGCATATTTTTGAAAGGAAAGATAAAACATAAATACAAGAAAAACCTGGCGCAAATAATGGCGCCTTTATCGTCGTTTTTACTTCGTTTCTTATTCTCGTACATCCATTTCAGATACTAATTGATATGTCATGAACATCCTTATTATTCTGCCTGAATTTCACGGTTTGTTACCGTCAAAAACAAAAGATGTTGAATGAAGCAGTCTGCCAAGTTAATTTTCATTTTCTGTGGGATGCTATGAATCAGCTGTCATTAAACTGGAGCATGATGAGATTTTTGTTAATCAGATGTCCACTTGTTTGTCAATTTGACATGTGATTGATGACTGAGAAGAGATCTGATACCTTTTTCATGCAGACTCTTAGGAGCATTAATGTGACAAGCTTGGGAACATCAGCAATTAAACGAAAGGCTGAGGTTCGTCGACGTTCAAAAGCATTTTCTGCAGGTGAGATGCCAAATAATAATTCTCATGCAAAAATGCATTATCACTAAAATTCAGGGATAAAATTTGCATTTAAAGATAACAGCCGAAGATATTTCATTTTACTATATTCTTTATTAAGTTATCAAGTATGTTTCAGTCATCAGATATGAGCATCTTCATTGGCAAATTAACAGTGAGCATGTGAACATAGTCTCAAATTTTAAACTTAAATTCTAGGTATATACAGTACTTAATAGAAATGCACGTATTGGATGACCTAGCTCTATAACAACCTTGAAGATCACAATTAAAAAGGAAAATGATAGCTAAATAGCTATCAGCATGAATACAGATGATAAGCATAAAAAATATTCTGATTCTGAAATGCTGATGTCGTGTGATTGTTCATTAATGGTCCATCGTATCCCTTGATTATTAGTGTCTCTGTTTTTTTGGGGTAATTTGTTTTCAATTCGATGTTCTATTTGTTCCCTATGTTTACATCAAAATAAAATATGACATTGACTAATTTTCCACCGCTATGATCCAGAGTTCCATTTAGATCACGCATGAGCTGTCACATTTGGTTAGGAATTGCTGCATTTGATCTACAATTATGTGATTATGTTGCATTTGGAGTCAGACTTAGTTTGGAATAGTTGCACTGAGTTTGGAATGAGGATGCCTGCGTTTACGATGTCGTATTTGGATTTGCAAACTTTCACATTTGGGTTGCAAATCCTGTATAAATCCAGCCTCTAATATTGGTAGAAATTCTAAAGGGAAAGGATTGCAGACGATCCTTATCAATCTTAACCATACTGAGAAGCTGCATTTTGCTGTGGAAGTATGATGCTTTAAAAGATACTAGCCGAAGAGATTTCATAATGTTATGAGAACTTTATTGAGTTGCCAAGCATGTTTCAGTCGGTGTGACCATTTGAAATATCCATGCACATGCATCCTCCAGCAACCCGAAATTTCAAAGTCATGATAAAAACAAATTACCCAAAAAACAGCAGACACCAATAACCAAGGGATACAATAGACCATTAATGAACAATCACACGACATCAGAATTTCAGAATCAGAATATTTTTTAATGCTTGTCATCTGTATTCATGCTGATAGCTATTTAGTTATCATTTTCCTTTTTAATTGTGATCTTCATGGTTGTTATAGAGCTAGGTCATCCAATACATGTATTTCAATTAAATGCTGTATATAGCTAGAATTTAAGTTTAAAATTTGAGACCATGTTCATAAGTTCACTGTTAACTTGCCAATGAAGATGCTCATGTCTGACTGAAACATATTTGATAACTTAATAAAGAATATAATAAAGTGGAATTAAATTTGCACTTCCTGAAGACTTGTTACTGAACCAGGCCTACTGTTGATGATTATTTAGACGGTTATAAGAGATATGACGCAACTTACGTGTAAGTCCAAATAGATAACATTCTCCCCTACTACATCTTCTGACCACGATTCAGAGGCATCAGCATGTTAGTAAATCACCACCAAGGATCCCGTCATTCGCTGGCAAGCACAAGGGAGGCGGGTAAGTGGCCATGGTCACATTGTCATGTGAGTCGGTAAGAAGGAGAAACATTTTGATAAGATAACTGACAATATACCACCTTGCGACTGGAATCCACAATTGCTGCACCTTTTAGTAATTTGATTCTTTTTAGGATCTAGCAACATTGACTTAGATCGGTGCGTAAATGATCGGCTGATATTATTATCAACAAGCAGCTAACAGTCCATAGTAGTCTCACTAACTTTTATTAAGCGAAACTGCAGCTGCGAGTCTGCTTTCGGTGTACTCCCCACCCTCAATTCAAAATGTCTACGCATGTCTATGATTCCTCGAGATGAGAAGTGTCTCTAATCGACTTGACAGCAAGAGATTTTTATTATTATTCGAAAATGTACACCTTGTGAGAAATTTATGCATGGCAAATTAGGAAACAGAAGGTGGTGAAAAGACAGTAAGTTAAGACACTACTTATCTTAACATGTAATGAGTAGTGCATGTGTGCAGTGCCTCAATATCGGATGTGGCATTGAGTGGTAGCAAAATGCTGCAATCTGCCTCCACTTACCTGCGTTAAAGCAGAGCCTTCCTAGCTATTTCACACTCTCAACACATGGTCTGGTGACGGTCAGAGGACATGGTAGCATGTCATCTATCTCCAATGTCGCTGTTTCGAACCTACCCACGGCTGATGAGGCCCAACAGGTCGAAACATGTCTCGTGTTGGTCACATCTCTATTTGATAAAGTTTTGGAATACCTCAAAGGTGATAAAGGACAACTCAGATACCTTTGAATTCTTTGCAGATACCCAAAGAATTCAAAGGATGAGGAGGTCATGTCTTTGATTTTCAAAAAGTGGTAATCATTGTGACAGAATTATCTTTCAAGCTCATAGAAGACACTAGGCTATCAAACACCGAGATACATTGCTTACTACCGTATTTTTCCGTAATAGCTGCCAGTCAAATAAGGCGTCATGGCAGCTTATTTGGCATGTGGCAGTTTATTTGGAGAAAATTTTCTAGGAAATGTCCATTGTTAATTTCTTGGAAATCATAAAGCGTGACGTTTTTCCTTCTAACCTCCTGTTGCCGACAGCCCGTAATAAGTCTATAGATGACCATCTGAGAACTAATCACAAAACACCTGCTTCCCTATCTATTGTCAGTCGGTAAAATTTCCAAGAATTCTTGTCCACTCTGACGAACTTGACGAATATATATCATTTTCTTAACTACACCGGTAAATTAATGCTAGATCTTGCGAGTGCACGCACATGTTATTTTCGATAATTTTTTATTTACTCATAAATTGTTTCTGCATTGGTTTATGCAAAAAGAAAAACCTAAGAATGATTCAGATATTTTTCATGCTTTACACTATACAATGACTTAATGAAATTAACATTTTGTTCGAAAAAATGTGGAAGGTACCTTGGCCTGTTGTACTGTAGGTTTACTTAGCCAAAAATTGTAGCTTACTTAACGTTAGCCTACATATATGTAGGCTACAATAGGTGTATATACAGGTATACTTATAGGGTAGGCCTATTAGCCTATATGTCGTAATTTTGTTAAAATGTGTAAGAAACATTTTTGTTAAATCAGTTTCATTATTCGACTTAGAATATCAATAATGCTGCAAATTACGAACTTAAGTGGACCCAACAGATTTCAAGTGGGTCTATATTCAGTTATAAGGTGTACCTAGCAGTCAGAATAGTTGTAATTATAAACTAAGCTGGGTGGCAGCTTATTTGCCAGTGGCAGCTTACGTGGATTCAAATTTTATGCTCCAAAACTGTAAAACAAATTAAGCTGCTATTACGGAAAAGTGCGGTAGTTTATCAAGAATTGTATAACTTATCGTCCATAAAAAACATTGAATGATATCATTTCAGTTGCAATTCATTGCGGTACGTTCAGATTCACTTTTTCGGGAAAAATTGTCCATCAGGAAGAGCAATAAGTCCTCATGCTCTATTCCGTTTTGGTGGACAATTTTATTTGATGCTGAGAGTATGAAGCTTTCATAAACGGAAGTCGAGATATCAAAAAAATCAAAAATTCGATTTTCTCGACAATAACTTCATAATTTTTTCGTTTTGTCTTTTTAGAATCCTTGAGTCATGAATTATCTAAATTTCCACTTCGTCTTGATGGACAATACCTTTTCTCAAACAGCAAATGTGAACTTGTGTCATTGATGCGATAATATAGCGCTTGTAACATTGCCTTTGCATGTAATTATTTAATATTCAAAGCTTTCCTTTATAAGTCCGCCATCATATTTGCAAAATATGATGATAATAATATATCGCTTTATTGCACTTCAACATTAAATGACGCATTCACAGCTAGCAATTATGTTTCAAATTGATATTGCTTCCGATATAATGACACAATGAAGACATTTTATGTCCTCTGTAGGTAACATCATGTATGTCTAAATATCTCTAATTTACTCAGGACGGCGAACTATGCAATACGTGAAAATTTTTTAGAGGCTGACAATTTGGAAGGCTGAGTGAATATATCCCGCTATTCTTTATATTTTGGGAAGATGATTCACAGTTGTGGATGTCATGTTGTACTTAATCATCTTGCAGAGAAGCGAAGGCAAAGAATATAAAAGAGCAATTAGCTTTAATACCAAGTCAATCATTACAGTGCATGTATTGTCAAGCATGCTTTGACTATCTGAGACTGTTGCATTATCTGAGACTAAAGCCATTACTCTTCCACCACATTCATTTGTAATACCCAATGCAAGATCAGTTGCTGATGTAAAAATCCCCTTGTTGAAGTATAAAGAGGTTTAAAACGAAGAAGAAAATATTCCCGAGACATCATCAGCTTTATCTAACATGATGACTGAAAACCCGTAGTTCGCGCATGCTTCTCGTTGTCGTTAGCAGTCTTGCCGATCAAATTTCCACCACGAAAATGGACTGAAAGATCGATAAGAAATTCACTGAATGATAGGGAATAGAATCTTTAAACTCCCGCGAATTTTTCAAACCCTCAGTTGTCCGGGCTTCGCTATCACTTCCAGTAGATCCAAAACATCATTTTCTCTTTCGGGTGGTGTCATGATGAGGCAAATGTTCCTTAGGCCAAACATGGACTAGAGCATGCATTTCTATTTCTCAAAAAATGGGTAGCAATCTTCATTGTTGTAGATGCTGTAGGGCCTAGGTACAGATGTTCATCTCTGGTTTCGGGCAAAAAAATAAAAAGTTAATTACTTAATTAATGAACTTTGTTCATACTCGGAAGCACAGTATTATGTTGCCTTTCTTCAATGTGGCCTCTCAGCATTGATCATTTTTGCTTGTTCAAATTAATAATTACACTTCTGTTTTTCACTATCCGCGTTTGAAGCGTTAAGGTATACTCAGTGACAAAAAGAATGAAACAAGTCCTGATATGAATACTTATGACTTAAACTTGGTTGTACTGTACGTTTGTTTGTTGTTTGTAAAACGAGAACTCGAATGCTTTACTCAAAAACATTTAATTTGATGCTCATGATTTTATCAACTCAAGTTAGAAACGGGTGTGACCACCGCGAGCATCCAAACAGGCATCGATGCGTGAGGGCATGGATGAGCACAGTCGCTGGATGAATCCCAGGTCTAAGAGGTTCCACTGATCGATCAGTCTGTCGGCCAACATCTTCAAAGACACTGGTGGATGGTTGTACCTCTCCCTCACTCTGCGACCAAGTTCATCCCAGCAGTGCTCGATGGGGGAGAGGTCGGGAGAACGTGAGGGCCATTCCAAGGTTGGGATTCCACTGCTTCCACTGAATCGCGATGGGGCCTTGCGTTGTCATCCTGAAAAATCTATTGATTCGATGTCACTGCTGGAACCACGACCGGTGTCACGATCTCGTCGGCATATCACTGTCCTGTCAATGTTCCTTTCACTACGATTGCTAGTGTTTTTCCATTGTGCCAGATACCGGCCCAAACCATGACACTACCGCCGCCGTACCGGTCGTGTTCTTTGACGCAACATGGAGCAAATCGTTCACTTGGCAAGCGATGAACACGGATCCGACCATCGTTGAAATCGAGAGTAAACCTCGATTCATCAGTCCAGAGCACACGTTCCCACTGACTGTCATTCCACGACTGATGACCTTGACACCACGTCACTCGTCTCCTTCGATGTTCCAGGCTCAGCGGAATTCTCACAGCGGGTCGTCGAGACTGTATACCAGCTTCTCGCAATCTTCGATATGCAGTTCGAACGCTACAGGCAACGTTCCCAGCAACCTTCCAGTACACAATAAGCTTCGGGACGGACACAAATCTGTTTCTTTTAGCAGCTAAAACTAAGCATGCATCTGTCCGCTTGGATGATACCCTTGGTCTTCCTGATCCGTTCTTCTTTTCCACATTTCCTTCTGCTTTCCAACTACACCACCACCTCCATATAACGACCCTTGAAATTTTCAATTCTTTCGCAACAGTTGTAGAACTTTGCCCACAACGCATCATCCCAATTGCTATTCCTCTGGTAAAGTTATCGTGCGCCATTTCATAAGTCAAATCTGGTCAGTGGTAGGTGGTGATTCTGTTCAACTTCTATCTGTTACTGTGATCAATATCAAATTTTGAAATTTGATGGCCCAATATTATTTCCCTTATCATATGGAGTTGGTGATACATAGAAAGCGAGATATCATCTCAAACCATAGAAAAAAATGAAACAAACTTCCATTCAAGTCAATGATAGTTGGTTTCATTATTTATGTCAGTGAGTATAATTTTGTATAGATAATATAAGTCAGATCTTAGTCTCATTCCTTGAATTTGTGATATGTTGAACACTTCAAACATTCGTAGTGATGCAGAGATCCTGTTGCCAATCAGTCAGTGAATTTCTTATCTATCTTATCGGCTTGCAAATGAGACCAGCGCTCTAACCTCCATTAATATCTTAGTAAACTTCAAATGTTCACGGGGTTTTGGAGCGTTTGACTTAACCTTGTAGTCGGAGTAAATGTCAATCATATAATCTCCATCGTATTTTCCAACAAAATGTGTGACTCTCACCGAGTTGTTTCTGCATGATATGAAAATGCTATTATCGGAAAGTAGGACATGATAATCTTTCTACAATGTTGGTAGGTGATCTTTCTCTTCAAATGCCCCCAGCATGTCAGGAATCGGTACTTATGGGTTATCTCCCACCCCCCCCCCGTTTTCAAATATGTCTAAAGTCCGTAGAAATGAATCAATCGTCACAAAACTTTAGGCACACGTAAGTGATGATATTTTCTACCCACATGTCAAGAAAATCGGACAAGCCGTTTTGAATTAGGGGCGATAATTTGAAGTGCATCAACGTCTGTTGCTTGATCTGATTTCTTCTAACATCATCGTTTCAGCAGAAAGTATACTGACAAACAAAGTAAGTGAGGTCAACAAAGTAATTTCTCGACATCTCGTGAAGCGATGATGACCACGACACATCTCTTAGACCAACATTTTCAACTTAAAAAAAAAAGTGTGGCAAGGTGGGAAGATCTCAAATAGCAGTTGATGAGACGAAGAGGCAGAGAGAAGAATGCACACGTGAGTAACAATACTGATTCGAACAGAAGAAGTCAGATCAGGCTGTTGACATCGCTACACTTCACGCTGTCGTCTCCTAACCGAAAAGTACTTGCTCGATCTACATAAATTTTTGCAACCATAGGTAATTTTTTGTAATAGTAAATTTTTGGGGACCCATAGGTAATAGGCCATAACCCATAAGTACCCAGGAATATGATAAGGGACTCACCAGATGCGCTACAGTTTGGCGACGCAACGATGGCTCAAAATAAGGAAGCAAAGATTGCAAATCAATTGGCCGTGAGATTCTTTTGATTTTCACGAAGGATGAATCAGATGGCCAGTGTTTTGAGCAGATGCCAACACGAGGATTTCCATGAACAGTGGTAGATAAAGAATTCAGCCACTTCTGCTGTTCGTCGTGTGGTCTTTTGGGAAGAAGTAGACTGAGACTACTTCAGATTCTCTGCTGTTTAGTTACAAGGAAGCCGGTTACTCATAGAATGACTATAGAAGAAGTCACAGACTATAGATGACTAGAGAAGCCATGACTAGAAGAATGAATTTAGAAGTCCATGGTAACATAGATATCTATCTAACAATCCGACCTTTATGGGCTATCATACGTCATTTCTAGATTTCTACTCCATTGATTTCCTACCTGAAAGCTTGTTCATGCCTTCCCATCACAGCATTCTATCAAGGCTGCCGGTGTTATGATATTCTTCCCTCCATCTAAGTTGCTGACCAGAAATTTCCCCTACTGAAAAGGAGATGCTAAAGCAAACTTAATAAAGTCTTCTAGAAGCCACAAGTCTCGATATCTCGGTATTTTAACTTCAGTTCAAGGAAGAGGGAAATTGAATTACTCGGAGACTAAGAGTCAGCATTCAAAAATTGCAACTGTTTTTCTCTCGGAAATTCTGAGCTACATTTCATTTCCGCCAGGAATCTAGGATCAAGGGAAAGCAGGAACACCGGGCATGAATCGGAAATTTACCAATTTATGCCCCCCAGTTTTAATACATTTTCAATAGAGCTACAACTTACCATTTTTATTGCAGCCATCCATTTTCATCCATCTTCTTTTAAATGACCATGGTAATACTCGTTCATCAACATCTATGGTTCACGTCACGTTTTTTAATCCATGTTGGTTCAGGCACGAATGTAGCATTATACCGAGTGGCCCAGAAGTAACCGACCCCTAATTGAGGCTGAAAGCTATCTAGATAGCATAGAGTAAGTATTTTAGGTAGAGTGGTAACTCCGCATTTATTAAATCCCCAATGTGTATACACTTTCGATTTTATTAAATGAATATGGATAAAATATGGAATTAAATGGATAAAGTTGGTAATAGTTTCCAAATGTGAGATACGCAGATTTTTGCAGTTTTGAAGAAATTGCCACGGAATTGAGTGATCATGATAGTAATGCAGAAGGAAGAATGGAATTTTACAGATTATCAGTGTCATAACAGCCCTGGAAATTTAATGTTTATTAAATTAACAATTCGATGGGTTCCTATTAGTTTCATGCTCAACCTCAAGAGTATTTTCTTAAGCGTGATCATATCACAGGCAACCTGCCACCGGTAGAAAAAAATCACATAATCAAAGACAATGATTTCAATTAACTTTGAACGATGTAAATGGGTCCACATCACAATTCAGATTCAAGAAATGAAACATAAATTTAGTGAATCATAAAATCATGCTGGTGAAAATTGAATTAAAAACTTGAAATTTCAGCCAAGAGAGCACGAATAATATCACGACTTTTTCATGAAGACTTCCACTATAACGCCGTTCATTAGATTTCCTTGGTAATCAGCTTGATTTCCTTTTAGTTAGGATGCTTAAGTTAGCAAACATTCATTCCCTTTGATATCCAAATTTTTTATATAGTTGTTGATATATATATATATATATATATATATATATATATATATATATATATATATATATCCAATTTATATAGGACCGTCATCTTGGTAGTATATAAATTGGCAAAATTTTGACTTTTTTGAAACTGCTCAAATAATATTTTGGACTACGGGAACGGAATCTCCGCAAAAAACTTAATCTTTTCATGTAAACATGTTCACTGTATACAGATACTTTTTTGATTCGACACTATACCTATATATCCCTACTCTATGCTAGATACCATAGGTGAAAAAATACTTTAATCATTGCTGAAAGTTAATGAATGGTTCGGACGAAGTCTATTGATTTATACTTCGTCTCATGAAATACGGAACGAATTGATGTGAATTTAAAGAATTTGTAAAGCGATTGTACTTGTGACACAGTATTTACTGACCGATTGAGTCATCAACATTGTACCTTCTGTAAACCATGGAGCACCACAATCTAGAAGTCATTGGTTATACGGAGCGCTAGGCACGTTGCTTATGGCAATCAAGGATGCATAGAGATCTAACAGCACTATCTTCGATTAATGGAAAGTATGAAATCGCTTAAATCTATCCATGCACTTCTGAAAATGTCCATGGATCTCTGTAATTAGCAACCTTTCTTGGTCGACCTCCTGTTTGCATTAAGCCAATCAATGTCTCCAAATAATTTTTGAAAAAATATATCATCTAAAAGACATGGTGTACATACAACGCCCTTTGACACTACAAGAATGTGTTCATGCTGCTAAAAGTTGTTATTTGTCGGGAATTTTGTAAGATTTATGTGACTTGCTCTGAAGATTTTCCTGAGATTTTCGACCACATGGCGTGGACGGATGAAGAATGCTTCAAATTAAGCGGTCGAATAAATCAACATAATTGCGTCTGTTGATCTGAATCTAATCCACACGAGATATTGCAACAGGAGCTCATGTTTACCTGGTGTAACTGTTTGGGGTGCCATTTACACTGTAAGCCCTTCAGCTACCAAATGAAAAAAAAATTCGCTGCCAAACCAACTCATCAAAAAAAACTAACATTCTTTGCCAAATGAAGGCGGTTTAGCTTTCACCGCTACCAGACCGTCTTCATCTGGTAGCTCCCGCTTAAATGAAATTCGACAGCCAAGCAGGTAATTCGCTGCCAAACCGTGACGCGGCTACCAGATCTCCTTGAATTCGATTGGATAATATCTACTTCCTATTGTTTTCATTTCGCAGCGATGACTCTATAGAGCTCTAGATTAATCGATCCTTTGTTATTCTACAAGGCAGTGACAACCGGATTTTAGATACTTAAAAATTCTAAGTGAAAAATTTCTGCATTTCGTGTCTAAGCGTAAAGGTTGTATTGATTTATACTTTCAACATGATGGAGCCCCTGCTCATTATGGCATCTCCGTCAAATATCAGAAATAGAAGAGATTGCATTCACAGCCTAGGCTATCTGATATTTCTGCCTGCAAAATCAATGACATAATGCTACTGTATGTTACTCTTAAGAAATCTGTGAAATTTAGAATTCTTGATCACTGCTAGCAACGGATAAAGTATACCAGATTATCACATAATTGCAGAATCGTATTTCAGAATCCCTTACTATGTCCCTTACTTATTTATTTCTCGGCAAAAGAACACAATAGATATGAAATTTTCCAACTTGATGTATTGATTTAAATGTGTTTGTAATTCCGATTTCTAAGACGATCTAATATTTATCAAAATTCCACGTATGCTCTGAAGCATAATACCCGCTGTGTAGATATCTCTGGTCCATAGCCGTCATAGATTTCTAGTCTTCTCTTTAATTTTCAAATTTTACTGATTTGGGCTGGCTACAAAGATTTCTAAAAAGTATTTATTTAACAAGGATAATGTAGAGATGAAGTAATATTTGACTGACTTTTATTATTGCTTCCTGTCTCAATAGATTGTCTATGAAAAAGTCTATGAATTTTTGCAATCTGGATCGATTTGAATTTCCGATTTTAATAATAATAAAATCGCTAAGTAAATAGCTATTTTCTTCAGAGAAGAAATATCAACTTTTCCACACGTAGCTATGTTGTACAGCCCGAGCGCAGCGAGGGATGGACAGATAGCTTCGGGTGGAAACGTTTATTTCCTCTCAAAAGAATGTAGCTTTTCATTTTGTGACTTATAGATTATTCATCATTGTATCGAACATCTAGGTGCTATGGGTCAATGAATGAAGTGAATAATGCATAGAAATTTATTGTTAACTTTCGAATGAGGAACAATTTCAACACAAAATATTTGCGGTCAGGACAATGCTCATTGTTGACCGCAAATTGAAATTTCGGGTTTCGGTCAAAAACAAACAACTAAAATACTCTTCTCTTGAAACGTACAATTAGGCCTACCTGCCAACCACTAGTTGATGAGTCAGTCAGTTGAGCATTTGGGATTGACGAAAGTACAGTTTTGAAAATTGCCATTGAATTGAATTATAATTGGGCGATTGGTGGTGTTGCTTAGCGTATTTGCCATGTCGATGACGTTGTGGTCGTTTGCTTCGATCTCGTGAATGTCGATTCCCTCTTTTCTTTTCGATGACAAAGGAAGGTTAGAATCGCTTTCTGATTGAATCTTCATTGATCTAAGAAGGCAATCTGAAACTGATTGTTTGTCTGTGTCTTTCCTCTTCCTCACGTAGCGTTGAATGCTTTCTGTCTTTTATGACCAGTGACACTGCTGATATCGTCGTTGTTCATACCGCTCTCTTTCAAGTGACATACCACAGTGGATCGAACGCAGTGATTGGTGTACAATTTGCTTAGACTTGCTGCCTTTGAAATATTTTTTATGAAATTTCCAATTGAATTGTGACCAAGTACGCGCGTGTCACTGTAGCAAAATTCATTATTTAAAGTGATCTTTTTCAACGGCACTGGAAACAAGACGTGATGTCTTGGGTATTTTCGAAAGATACAGCTTCAATGATTTTACAGGACACTTTTGATCATGATTTGCAGCATACATCCTTGCAGATTTTAAACTTGAAAATTCTTTTGCCGTTAACGAGGCTTTCACATTTTTTGATAGCATGTTATCTTTAATGAAGAATTATTCTCTTCCGCTTGAGTCTACATTGAATCCAATGGATTGGACAGATAAAGTTCTTATCGTTTCACGTCCACGGAAGCCAAAAAAATATGTGATATTATACCATGCTTCCATTTGCAAAACTTCTGGATTCTGTTGATTAAAAAAAGGACGTCAACTTTTCAATGTCATGGTCATGGATTGGATCATAGGACGATGTCTCTGTGCCTTGAGTTTTAAGCCATTTTCCGACTTGAACTTTCAGTACTCTGTTGGCCCTAGTAAAATTTTCACCAGACACGATATTAATTGCTCTGTTCACGTCTGGTCCTGTCAAATATCTCTGCAATGCAGCCCGGATACAGATAAGACTGCTAGGTGAATATAAACGGCCATCCTTAGTTTTCAATTTGTAATAGAAGAAGCAAAGATAATCATTTAGAATCTTCTCAGGTAGTCTTTCGATGTTAGATGAAAGTTGATTTTCAATTAAAAAAGATTTCAGCTTTTTAACGTGACAAATAGTTTGCTTTTGTGTAGATCGTGGAATGCTTTCTTGTTCAACTCTTCGTATTTCTTCATCAAGTTGGCTGGTAAGAAGTCTTCAAATCCATTGCTTCCATGATTCTAATGACTGATTGAATTCAGTTTCTAGTTCTTTGATATAACGATCTCCACTTTCATCATTGAGCCAAGTAACTATCTCGTCACTGACACCGCTTACATACCACCGGGAATATTGTCAAAATTGATCATGCTGTGAGTTGTAATGATTGAAAGCAATAGAATGAAATTAGAGATAAATTCTAAACTATGTAAATTCAAAATGATATCAATGTCTATAAAAAATCAAATGACTTGACCATGAACTCCTAGATATTGTCCTGTAGGTATAAATATCTAGGAGTCCATGCCTTGACTAAATGATTTATGATTTATGATATCACATAGATAGCCTACTCGATACAATATCAATATACCATGATATTATCGGTCATAAATAGCGGTCGCTAATGCGACCTTCATTTATGACCTCTAATACCATGGTATATTGATATATTGTCTCATCTATTGTTCATTATGAAATTGATTGCTATATCGCGAAATCTGTAAATAAGTAAATACAAGGACTATATCGCTATCATGGTAGTCTCTGGCTAATCACAGCTTGTTTATGGACTTCTATAATTTTTTCTACACACGAACTTACACAGGAAAAGTTAATTTTGTGATCCCGTGGGACTGATAAAGTGATTTTTCGTCCCGGCAGTTTACATAGAAGAGATATCTTTTCAATCTCTCACAAAATGAAAAATGATTTGAAACATCCATTTACCAATTCATTCATTAACGGATTCTCAAACTGGAATGACGGACGACGGTTCATGGCTATCTGGTAAAGTGGAAATGCTACAGTATATCTAATTGGCGGGCATGAAATGGTGCATTATTGCCCTCCAAAGCCATCGAGAGTGACATACAATACAAACTATAGCAATCTGTCGTCGGACATAAATTCGAAGATATCCTCGTCTGTCAAGCGCCCTTGACAGATAGCTATAATTCCGATATTCTATCCCGGGATTCGTAGATTGTCTGCAGACTCTGTTCGCACGTGCCCTTCCATACCCAATACTCTCAAATGTAGTGCGTTTTCTATTTCCGCCACTAAGTGTCACTTCTGGTCGGTTACTCGTTGATGAAAGCATTCCATCAGACACTCACTGTATTCTGCCGCCGACCGATTGATTAATGAACTCTTAACTCACTAGAAGGTTTCCTGCGATTTCGTTTCAATTTTCTATTCTTGATCCCGGAGTAGAGTATTCATTGAACTATTGTGAAGAAATTCAATAAGGATGTGATGATCCATTTCGTTCCTTAATTACAACTTTGTAATCATCCGAACTCACCTTAATAAAATAATCCCTAAGGGATATTTACGGAATAATAAGGATGGAAAGTTGAGTAAAAGCGAAAGTGCACGTTAGGAGATTTGTGATTTTCGAAATGAATTGACTGCGGCAAATGGAAATGCGTTTGCATTTTGGTAGCGGAGAAACTTCTAAATTACTATCACAGGGGGCGTCCCCTTGTCGCATATTTACGGAGGACCACTTAAAACTTAACTGTTTGAATAGAAAGATGTCCTCAGACTTGAACAATTTAAGCACGAAATTCCTTGACAGCCGTAGACTTCGCCATACAAGCAAGGATGCGGAGTCGGAGTCGAAGTCCTATCAAATGATAGGACTCCGGAATAGACCCGAAGTATAATACAAACAAATTATTTATCCTCGTGCATAGCTGTTACTGTCTTGATATCAACTTTCCTCGTCAAACAAAAGTACAGAGACGCTGCTTCATTCAAAGCCTGCAATAGTTGAGGGAATGAACCGTGATAGTTAAAAAAGGATTGTCTTTTCACTCGTTGATTTAGTAGAGAAGACAAGCCTTCCTAGCCTCGATCACACCGCATCAAAGGTCACATCAGAGACAAAAATGAGATACTAGTTTGTTTGAGAACATTGCCTCTTCAACCTCATGTTAACCGTGTGTGATGTCTTCTCCAGAGCGCATATTACAAACGAAAGTGTTCATTTTTTTGAAGAAG